>LOJH01000002.1:0-28383 GCA_001685095.1 Ellobius talpinus | reverse complement strand
CACAGAGAGAGAGAGAGAGAGAGAGAGAGAGAGAGAGAGAGAGAGAGAAGAGGGTTCACAAGACTTCAGTTATGAAGACAAGTTTATTCCAACCCAAGGTTCAAAGATAGAAAGAGGTGTCTCAAGAAATGATTTGTCCAGGGGCTTCTGACTCCTAGTCCATCAAGAGAAGGCACTTTTGGAAGAGCCGGTGCCTTTCCAACCCCCACCACTGGGACTCTTACCTCCTTTCTCTCAGGTTTCCAATAAACATGCTTTACCATCTTCCAAGGCTGTCCTTAGCAGATTTTGCACCCTTACTACCATGGACTTATGTAGTCTCAAAATACATATGTTTAGATTCGATTCTTGATCTGAGCATATTTTAAGTTGTGTGGGGCCTGTGGTCCATGGTTAAGTCATGAAGATGGAGTCTTTCTAGAAGCTCCCAGGGACAGGACAGATCTCTTTCCTCCTACAGCATAAAGTTGTGAGGAGAAGAAAACAAGCCTTTAGCAGAGGTGGAACCATCAGAATGCTGACCTTGAACTTTCCAGGTGCCAGAACTCATATCGATGGATAGATATGTGGTAGGTGAACCAGTATATAGCATTCTGTCAGGCAGTAACCTGAACAAACCAAGACAGCTACCCTCCTCCTTTCTCCTAGGCTCAAAGCTTTCGTATCAAAGCTCAGTCTATTCTGCCCAGCATCTACTTCCAGAAACACACAAGGCACCAAGAGTTTCAGCCTTCTGTTTCTTTGTATAATCCATGGAGGTTTTCCTATTCAATAAAGGACTTCATTTCTATTGACTTGTAAAGACCACACACTTCAAGTGCCGCCAAAACAAATCAATGTCACATGAGCCAAATAAATCCTTTTAACTACTTCAAAGAGCTAGTGATTGTGACATCTTGATGTCTGTATTTCGGACAGGACTTGTAGGTTCTGTTTAACCCCTGGCACAGCTGCCACGTCAAGACACCAAGCAGAGTGCATCCTACCACACTGGACATACTCGTGGGAGGAAGAGGCCTTTGAGGAGGACCTATTTGCCACACCATGCCCACTGTGATCCATGCTGCCCTTCACCAAACATTCTGGGCTTTTCAGTCATAGCCCAGAGCAATCTGTTTGTTAGGGAAAGTTACTCATAAAAATTCGGATTCAAGACTTGAATGTTAAAGCAGTTGCTGTTAATGAGTCCGGGGTATTTTCATTTGGCTATTTAGAACTGACGGGGTTGGCACCTGCCAAATCTATTCTTGGCTCTGGTTGGCATGGTTAGCTCCTGACTCTCCCAAGCTGAAAAATATAAAAGTAAACATATAGAGATTATCATGTAACACCGCCCCTCTCATACTCTGTTAGAACATCTTGAGGCAGGTTTATACTTACTGACCCCGGGTAATTTTTTTTTGCACCTGGGTGGTAAATTACTTCCAGGTGAGGCAAAGCCAGATGGCCCAAACTTTCCTGGAGTTGATTAAAATGATTGTACCTGCTTCAGAAATCTACCAATCAAATACCACAGCAGCATTTACCATGGTAACGTCTCAGCCAGTGGCTTCTGCACTGTTAATGGGAGATGTTGAATCTACCAATTAAAAGCAGCAAATGATACCCCCTATCTGATACGCACACACTCACATCACTTCATCCTAAATGTTTCCACAGAGCCAGCTGCTGCTGAACAGAAAGAAAATTGGAGGAAAAAAAAGCATTTCTTTTAAAAGTGGAAACCCTGCTTGGTGACATATAGAATAATAACACAGGTCTTGAAGACCCCTAGCACAATCCATCACCACATAAATGCAGAAGATGCTTGAACTCTGTAATTGCCTGGCATCTCATGGGACATTTGTCTGCACTTGGCAAAGATACCCAAGAACAGGAGTGGAGGACAATTTTCACATCCATGCGGTATCAAATGTCTCCTAAGTCAACCATATGAATTCCACACTCTGTTATTATTGGATGCTATTAGATAGCCATGTGTTTCTAGTTTCTGGTTTATAATTCAATACAATTCAATTTATTTCTGTTCAATTCAATTGGGTTCAATCTAACTCAGTTTAATTCCAACACATTCATTAGTCACATATTCTATTAGCTATATAGGCTGGTATGAAAATTAGTTCAACACAACCCTCCCTCACAAAGCGCCTAAAATAATTTATCAGCAAGGGTTTGATGGACCTGTATAATTGCAACATGAAGGACACTAAGCATCCCAGAGTGTAACGCCCAAGGTGCTAAGAAAAAAAACATAGATGACTTTAATATATTGGCCAGTCTGTTAAAAAGTGCACAGAGAGTGTGCCAAGGGTGAGCAAAATTTCTAGTTAATGTGGCAAATAGGATTAGCATTTTTTAAAGACAAAAGAAAGTGAATTAAAAAAATAGCAAAACAGTCCTACAGCCCAGCCCTACCTCCAATGCAGCACTAACAGTGAGACAAATTGAAAGCCAGCACCACTTCAGTGCATATTCACAAAATACCATCTCAAAATCACTTAGATCTTCAGTATTTTTTCAACATAGCGGAATGTTTGCTTTTGCAGATGCTCAACACAAACATCCGCATTTAGACCAATAAAAAATAGCAGTCGTTTGCAGTTATGACCATTAACACCATGTGTAGATACGCAAAAATCAAAAAAGACTAATCGCACCATGGGAAGCAGGAAATACACCAGTTTCTAAATTTTCTGCAACTTCAGGTCTAGAATTGCTCAGAAACGAAACACCAACAGTCCGCAACTGCAGAGATTGCACATTCCTTGGGAAATTCGATGAACTTCATCATTTCCGGGGTTTGAAATTAAGTCTTTGGTTTCCACCAATGCTCCCTGTGTTGGTAGAAAACCTGCATTCCCTTTACATGGTTTATTAGTGGTGCAAAGGTATCTGCCTAGTGTCAGAAGAATGGCTAAATATTTCCCTTCCTCTCCTTGCCTGAATACTGCTAAATCTGGACATGACCTTCATCCTAAGCACACTGAACTTCGAAATTGAGGAAGCCCTTTTTCTAAGGAAGACTTGCTTAAGGAAGCATGGGGTTCTAGTCAGTATTAAGTCTCCTCTGTGCTTGCTTAGGTCATGGAACCTGACTGTATCAGGTAAACTGAGTCCCTCACAGTTCCACTCTCTAACGCCTTAACCAGTAAGAAGCTTGCCACTTGTGTCTAAGGCAATGACTATTGGAACAAATAGAGAGCTATGGTCACCGGATATGGTGTAACTTCTGGAAGAAGTTTAACAACCAAAGATAGTTCTTAGGAATATCAGCAAGCCTGGGTATAAACTTGTGAAAGCAGCTCTCTCTACTGGCCCACCAGGGCCAGCCTCAGAAGAAGCTCTCTCTACTGCTCCACCAGGGCCGGCCTCAGAAGAAGGGATGAACCCTTTCTGCATCCATACTGCTAGAGCTGTGGGTCTTTCTACAGGGATCTGTGGGGAGGTAGCAGAGCTCCTGCCGGGTCCTTGGATGATTATAGATAGCTGAAAGACAAGGGAGTCTTTGACTTGGAGACACCGTTGCAACCAACTCACAATGCTGCAGGGGCTTTCCTGGGCACTCGGGGAAGGAAAGGACTATAAAGGATTGTAGAATTGAAAGCTGATAGAAGCAGGGACTAAGGGGTCTTTACACAATACTTAATGAAATAAACCAGACACTGGGACTGTGGTAATGTTCTCCAGAGGACTCTAGGGACTATGAAATGGCTTCCTGTGGGAACTAGTCATAGGCATCTATCTGCACAGGGGTTCATTAGATGCTATGGAAATTAATCTGGTTTAGGAAACAAAATTTCGATAAACAAATTATAGGACTAGTAATTATAGTATACAAACTCTAGTTTGATTAGTGCAGCCAAGGTGCTGGGGAATCATTTGATGGATCTGGCATCAATTTCTCCATTTCAAGCATGAGTATATGTCCTGGTTAGCCTTAACTGTCAACTGTAAACAGTCTTGACTGAGAGATAGCCTAGATCATGTCCATTTATGGGCATTTTTCTATGAGGGACTGCCTTGATTATTAATTGATGGTGGAGAGCCCATCCCACTAAAGGTGGTGCAGTTCCTCAGAAAGGTGGTCCTGGTCCTGAGCTGTACAAAATTCTAACTAAGCATGAGGTGCGGAACAGTCAGGAATCCTCCCTGGTTCCTGCCTCAAGTTCCTGCTCTGACTTCACTATTTGATTCAGACCTTGAAGTATGAGCCAAAGAAATCCTTTCCTCCCCAAACTGCTTTTGAAGAAAATGCTTTATCATAGCTCCAGAATGAAACCAGAACTGTATGCAAAACAATGCACACATGACTCCCAAGGCCTTTTCCTTCTCTGTCTGAGCTGTTCTCTGTGTAAGCAAGAGCAAGTACCACAAAGGCTGATACTTAGTGACCAGAAGAGGCTTGCAGGGTTTTATAGCCATCTGAGTTTCCAGGGATCTGATGCTGAGTTCCAGTGGCAGTCCTGCAAACAGGGATGGAGACTCAAAGGATCCTATGTGGTCTGTCTGGCAGATGGACTGTTTGGCCTATCACCTGATATATCCGGCAAGCTCACGTCCACATGGAAGCAAGAACCAGACAAGGACCCATGAGAACCAGGAGGAATGTCGGGGGCTAGCGGCTGCTGTCAGAGCACACTAACTATAGAGAACAAGTGAAGAAATGGAGTGGAGTGTTTAATTTTTGTTGTTGTTCAGTTAGAATGGGTAAACTTTTGCCCTCCAGGACAGAGTCCCAAAGAGCTCCTGTTATCGCCAGCACAATCTTCTCTCTCTTAGTCTTAGTCCAGTTCACATTTTCAGGACATCTGTCGTATTAACTGTGAATAATACTGGCTTATTCTCATCTACCGTGGAGCAGGCATGCCCTGTGCAGCCCTGCCTCCTTCAAGTGAAAGATACAGGTTTTTAAAAAAATGACAGGCATATGACAGGGTACCAAGGAGGTGATTTAGGCCCTGGCTGCAGCACTTGGTTTCCTGAGCTCCGTGGATCATCCTGTTTCCGAATTCGGGGAAGAAGATGACAACTGACAACTTGAGTTAGACGGAAGGCTGTAGGACTCACTCTGTGCCTGGAGACCTTCCTGCCCCAGTGTTCCATAGAAAATGAGAGAAAAATATCCCAGCAATGAGAATTTGGGGAAAAAAGACTTTGAAGAACACGAGGCACAGAGAAGTCACTGCAGCAAGGGTAGGTGACAAAAGGTGAAAGACAGTCTGGGAGAGCGGGGGAATGGATTTGGCATTATGCATCTCGCAGTACCAGAGGCACACAGACAGGGTAAATCTCTATAGCAACAAAACAAACTGTGTCCTACAAAAGGCCAGGAGAAAGACTGAGTCCAGTATGAAGGCCAGAGCTCCCCAGGAGACAGGATAGTAGTGAGCCCAACATGGTGGCACACACTTGTAATCCCAGCACTTGGGAAACTAAGATAGAGAACGTCTATGAATCAAGGCCAGGATGGGCTGCTCAACGAGTACCAGACAAGTGTGGGCTGCAGAATGAGTCTGTGTCTCAAAAGGAGAAGAAAACATTCGTCAACTTCTGTCAGGCCAAGTGTGTTCCTTTCCTGTTAGGAGCTCCAAACGAAGCACTTTCTACGACCTGCTTCTGCAGCCTCCCCTCTTCATCAGAGTGCACAAAGTAACCGCTGAGTGGGCTTTCAGGGTTACAATGGTGCCTTCAAACAAGAATCACCCTGCGTTTCACAAACATCGGCTCCATGAAAATCAAATGAAGAGGCTGCATAAAGCACCTCAACAAACAGAATAATAGGAGCTGACAGAGCAGGAGAACAACAGCAAGCAGAATCAGACAGCAAATAAGATATTAGAAGCAACTTTCATTTCTTAAAAAAAAGAAGCTTAGTGTATTCACAAACAATAACAGGAGTTATTTAATAAACACAGAGAGTTGGCGGAGTGGGGACACAATTTGAGACCTTGGGAATTAGAAACAACTACATAGCATCCTTAGGTAATTTTCTAAACGACTCCAGGATTAGGAAAGGAAGACAAAGAGAAATAAGGAACCCATACCAGTGGGGGAAGTGCAGGGACCCTGGACTTGGAGTGAAAAACTGAGAAAACCAGGATGCTATGATAGCCCATGATAAAATTCAACTGAAGAATGAACCCAGGATCTACTGGAAATGCCTGGCTTCCCTGCCCTGTGAAAAGTTAGCATTGGGGTTCCCTCCAGAGCAAATCCAGAGGCACATGAGGTCATAAGCTACCCAAGGAGAGAAGAGGGGATGATGATATGTCTAGAGAAAGCGGAGCAGGCAGTGGGAGGTTTCATTTGGGAGCAACTGAAGAAATGGTAAGCATATTTTCCCAAGAACATTGTTCTAAAACCTAAACATTCAAAAGGGTGTTTCTAAAAGAATCCTTAGAAGTATAAACACACAGTTTAGGCTACCTGACAAAAAAGAATAAGGAAAACATGTAAGAGATTCTGGCAGAACCACGCAACATTGCTAAGAACACATCTAAGAACAGAAAGAAGATTTATAGCTACATTCCTGGAAACCCATGCCTGGTGCAACTCCAACTACGCCCTATATTTTAGACTTCATCTTTTACAATATTTATTGCATTGTCTACTTTCTTTATTTTCTTCATCTTTTCTGTAGTTGAGTATATAGACAGACAGCTGAAGCTTGATAAGAACCACACTGAGACTCCCTTTGCCCTTTCCTGCATCCTGATGGTGCCCATCTTCCAGGTGATGGTGTTAAGTTTAGGAAAGCTCTGCTTCTCATAGTTGCTATTGGCACTTTCATTTGTCTGTGGGGGTAGAATGTACCAAAATATTCAAAAAATCCTACAAATATTGCTGCACTAACAAAGCAGTTGGTGTTCCTGGAACCAAGTGGGTGGCTGGTTGGCATATATCATTGTTGGGTGAGAGCTCATTCATCAGTGTAGCCTGTATGTACATACTTGGCATTGGTCTGGTGGCCTTCCTCTTGTGGGCCACGGAGTTAGGCACACAAGGCAGAGGACCATCTGAGTTTATGTAGGATGTAAATAGCAAAATCAGGGTCTTGGCAAATGAAGAAATGACAAATTTTGATTAACTCTTTGCCCTTCCCTCCATCTCCTCCTTTCCCTTTCCCCCTTTTCCCTTCTCTTTTCTCCTGGTCCCTCCATTTATTCTTACACCCATGTAGCATTTATTCATCTTAAATACTTAGGGTCCTCTACTCTGTTTCCTGACAGATTTTACATTGTAGTGGGGAAGCACAGGTGTTGGGTGTCAGTGGCTAGGCGTTTAGGCAGTGGAATCTCACCGCCAACAGAAACCATTGGCTGCACATTCATCAGTGTAGAAAAATTGAACAACTCAGCTGGGGACAAAGCAAGAAGGGGCATAAGGACCAAGGTAAGCCAGGGCCCCTTCTTGTGGGCATTCACATCCATTCCCTCTACATTTTCCAACTGCCAGTTTGAGGTGAAAGTATGTTCATATTTTAGTACTTACTGAATAAAAACTAACATTTCTTATTTGTAATTTTATAAGAAGAGGAGATTTTATATTTCTCTCCCCCACTGTAAAAATGAATACTGATAGGTCAAGATCTCCTCTTTGTTGTTTCTCACTGCCACTCCTCTCGCCCTTTTTCTGGAAACATAGCTACTTTTGTCCCGAGGAAACACACAAGACAGACTGTGGCCTTTCACAAAAGTAATGAGGACCAGAATTTATTGCGCCTTTTCTGTGTGCTGAGCCTTGCATCAGATGCTAAAACAGATTATCTGTGATCTGAATTTATAGCTGTCCCTCAATCTGTCATTGAGTAGCATCCTGATACACTCATCCTAGACTGCAGATTCTATAAGGTAAAAGCTTGCTTACCATATCTAATCTATGGTATCAGAGTTTAGCTTCATCTACTGTTCAGGACATGTTTCTATATCTGGACAAAATTATCTAATACAAAGCCCATGTTATAATAAAGTGTTGAACATCATATATACATATATATATGCATAAATAAGCTTCTTATAGCCTTGACGGCATGAGACAACATAAGCCAGAACACTCAAAACCACCAGCGACATTCATTGCAATGGTAAGCCCAGTGGTCACTATCCATCATCATGAGAGACTGTGCATCAGAGACAAAGGAAAGGCTCAAATTCAAAATTTTAAAACTAGTTTCCATTGTAAAGTTTAAAAATCAGAAGTCAAGGCATCATGTTGTGTTGGGCAGTGTCAGTACAGACCTGTCAAAGACAGATAATGAGGAGTCTATGTAGAAAATGAAGCGAAGACTCAACAATGTTAAGTAAATGATCAGATCCCCAACTAATAAAAGATAGGATACACAAAAACACACACAGTTACACATGCACACACAGACACACAATCATATTCACACACACATATATGCACACACACAAATGCACACACAAACACACACACACATTCATGTGCATATACACATCACACACACACATACATACACCCCCATCATTCTTCACCACACACTTTGAAATACATGTTTACTTTCCTACCCTGCCTGCCTGTTGTCCCAGGCTGCAGCTGCTCTACCAATGTTGTGGTGCTATGTGCCAAAAAGCTGTTTAATTCCACTCTAATAAACATGTTTCTATTCATTTGTGAGATGGTGTGTTTGTTTATCTAGTAGGCTTCTGCTATGCGAGCCTGGCCAGATCCTGTTAACCCTCCAAAGACAAGGTTCTCCAAGCTCAGGCTCTGCCCAGGTTTCTGAGCTGTACTTCAATCAGTGAGTCCTAGGCAAAAAAAAAAATGTAAGCGAATGGGTGAGGGGCATAAATGGAACAGCTGCTTCATTATCCTAAGACAAATTTAGAGCCAATAAAAGGTGTTCAACTGAGAAGACCGAAGAATGAAGATTGACAGTCAAGGAAACAGCCACACTGGGTTTGGCCTCAGCACCAGCCCCACCTTTTGCAATTCCAAAGCACAGGAAGGAACTAAGACTCCCTGAGACTCAGTCCCCGAGACACTATTAGCTTTTCTTCAACAGATTCTGGCTGACACGGTGCTGATTGCATTGTCTCCAGTTGCTTACACCTAGTAGCTCCTTTAACCTTCTTGTCAATGCTGTATGTGGGACATATTTAGTCCTGGTTTATAGAGCAGGAAACTGAGGCACAGAGATGTGACCGATGTGACCAATATAACGCATCTACAAGTGACTGATCAGGAATATGAACTCAGGGAGTTAACCACATATCATACAGGTTTCTGACCAAAGGCAAATGTGTGCTGGTATCTTCAGCCAGTTAATAGAAATTTCAGTTTCACTTCCAGACAGCTTAACAAAAGCACCATGCAGTAGTCAAGTACCCAGGTCCTACACTCGGTCTCTTTCTGCTGTGTGGCCTTGAGTGAGTTATAGGGTCTCTGAGAGCCTTTGTGTAGAAAATGGGATGCTGTAAATATACTGCAAAACAAGGATGAGAAAGGGCGAAACCATAGACAGAGGGACTAGAGCCCAGCAATGTGCAGTTAGTGCCACCTAAAGCCTTACTGCTTATTAATATCCATCACCGAATATGCAATGACCTTCACAAGAACTTCAGAGGATGGAAGAAAAATTGAACCCAAACAAAATAAACATATGAGACATATCCATTTGTTATGGATTCCAATTATCAAAACCCATCATTACAGTTGCACTGCTAGTAGAACGTAGATATCTAAATAGTCAGAACAGTAAGGACTCTGAAGGAGCATTTCTCAATCCGGGGCAGAGCATCATAACGTTGTATCAGACTTGTTAGAGTCAGAGACTGGGCCTTGCCAGCCTAACAAGCTGGACTCACCCACCTTTTCCTAATGCACCAATTAAAGAGACAAGTTACAGCCGAAAGCAGAGAGAGGAGGTTTATTCAATGTGGCCACTTTGGATAAAAGAAAACATAAAGGTGTCTGGTGATACCTAATCCATCTTCAGAGTCCCAACATGAAGTTTATGTTCACATATATGGCAAGAGGGCTAGAGAGATGGGTCAGTGGATCAAGCTCTGGCCATGCAATCAAAAACTTGCATAAAAGCTAGATGCAGTAGCACACATCTATAATTTTATGCTCTGCACACATCTATGCACACATATGTAATTCTAGTGCTCCTACGTAGTGGCAAAAGGTAGAGACAGAATCCCAGAAGCCTGAGAGCTGACTGGCCTTGGGTAGACAGCAGCAAATAATAGACCTGTCTCAGACAATATGGAGAGCAAGTACTGATATGCAGAGCTGTCTCCTTTTCTTTACACAGAATATAATATACACACACATGTGCACATATGCACATGAGCACACATACAGATAGTAACTCACTAACAAATAAATAAATAAGAGATAAGCACAGCTAAGAAATCATGGTCAAGGCGTAGTCTCTTACCCATTATTTTTTAAATTTTCAGCAGTGGTCTGACAAGCCATCAGGAGAGTGAGAAGTTTCATCCCGAGAGATAAACTGCTTGGTAAAAGTTTGAACCTTTTCCTTCTCCCACAGTGAGATTCCTGGGAAATTGTAACTTATTTGGAACACTTGCTTCAATTGTCTGTTAGTCAAAAGGAGGGGCATAAAAGTCTGCTTTAGGCTCTCTGACTCCTGCCAGGAAGGTTATAAGAATGCCTACCCGGCTACCTCACAGTTGTAAGAACACAGTGTTAGAATTCAGTTGCAGCTCAGGTCATATCTGTGGCAGCTCCTCCTCGTCAGGCACTCTACTGAGACATCACCTGAGAGTCCCTAGCTAATAGACTTCCAAGTGTCACCTGGGTAAGTGAGTTTCTATCCAAACGGATACACACTCTGTCCCCTGCCCCCTCCCCTGCCACCTGCCTGGGAATCAAAGGGCAGAACTGCAGGCTTGGGCTGTGAAACCACTCCCATCCTGATAAAGGAATAGGAGGCTCCCACTTCTGCCAGGTGGGCTGCCCAGATTTTCTCTGTTTAGGTCTTTGGTCCAGCCGGAGGCAGTGACCTTGCTGCGGAAACATTGTTTTGTACTGTTTTTATTCTTTTAGCTTTTATTTAGTTTCTTGTTGGCCAACCACTGCATTTGCCACTGTAAATAGACCCTCAATGCAGAGCAGCTCCTTTTTGGGGGGAGTTGGCAGCGGGCACTGGAAGGGAATCCATCAATTAAGGCCATCAACACAAGGGGAAGAAAGAACACATTTTAAGTGCCTTCTGCTTCAGGAAACACCTGGGTAGCCTTCGAGATAGCAGAGCCTCCATTTGCGCTTTTGAAGCCCACACTTAGTTAATTTTGGAAGAATTGTCATTGACAGGTTGAGTAGTGGAAGTGGAGAAAGTAGTTCACCTTCATATGTCGTATTATTTCAGTCTAATTCTCAGTATTCCTCACACCCAACACATAGAGAGGAGGGAGAGAGAGGGAGAGGGGAGGAAGAGGGGAAGGAGAAGAGACAGTTTTCAGTCTCAGGGCAATACCTACTGACCTGGTCCGTAAGCCAATGACCCATTCCTGTTACAATCAAAGATTGGTGAGTAGGTGCTATTTGCAGTATAAGAAATGGAGCTGTAAGAATTGCTAAGAATTCATGCCTGGAAACATCCTTCATGTATTTGTGACTGGACAAGTCAATGGTATAATTTCCATCATCTGGCCCGCACACTGAGATCAGGTCCTGGGATCAGAAACGCTTTGGGTCAAACCCTATACTTCCTCCTTCCAGGTGGTTAATCGCTGTTTTCCTGTATGTCTTCATGGCAATTCAAGGACAATGACAGTTACGCCTTTACAGGACTCCTGCAAACCTTCCCCCACCGCCAGTGTTCGCGTGTTCTTTATTCCTGTTATGGTTGGTGCATCACCACGGCTGCCTCTTGTCCCAATGCAATGCAAATGTATCTGAAAGCTCTGGAACATGCACAAATACCAAAGCCAGCAATAGGATTACTTCATTGTCATTTAGCTCTTCCTTTAGGACTGTGCTAGACGTCATAAGAGATACTATAAGAAAGAAATCACTGAGTCTTCCTTGTTCTTTTGAAGAACTTTTTGAAATTCCTAATACAGTTGAGAAATACACATTCGCAAAACATTAGTAAGGCATTTAAATGAGGACTTACACAGGCACGTTGAGCCTGGAAAATATGACTGAGCCTGGAAAATATGACCACGAAGAGAAATAATTAATTCAGCTATTCTGTCTGCCTCGCAGATGGAAAAAGGAGGGGAGGAGGAATCCTCCAAATCAAATAACATTTCCTTCAAATATGAACTTGGAGTGAATAAGAGAGTGACTTTTCCATTCGGTGCCTTAATTCCTGTCCGTCAGACTTCCTGCTGCTTCCAGACTGGAGATGTGATTATCTATCACTCTTCTGGAATGAGCAGGACCAGGAGCATCCCTGAGCATCTCTGCTCTCTCCCTAGCCTGCACTTTGATAAGCATGGCAGAGCAGGGGGCCGCTGACAAGATTCACATTTTCAACTGATAAAGTGCCATTTACACTATGAATCCAGAAGGCAGTGGTAGGGTGTGGTATTCAAACATTACACTCTAAGGGAAAAAAAGAAAAAAAAAAGAAAAAAAACAGACCAGGGCTCCCAGACATAGGGAAAATGATGGTGCCCCCTCCCTTTTGTTATTAAAGGGAAAAAATAGAAGAAAAAAGGCAGGAAGAGGGCCAGTCCCAATTGCCATTTTCATCAGTTCTCATCGTTAAAACTGTAGCACCCCAGCTTCATCCATTAAGAATTAAGAGTAAATCTGGCTTGAAGATGTTCTTTCTCCAGATATGTGTCTACTGGGGATTTAAGAAAATTTTCCTAAATCAATTGGACACAGAAGTCAATATTTTTCTGAATTTGAATTATTTATTTAAAGACCTGAGTTTATTTATTTCACATTTTAAAGGTGAAAATTTTCACCTCCAGATTTATTCAATTCTTTCAATTCTAACACACATCTGGCCTGGGAGACATGGGAGACAAGCCCCGGGGCCAACCTGTGCAATCACCCAATGACCCATTGGCTGCTTCAGATCCATTATTCCACTGCTTCCCTAGCCCTGAATCCAATCTTCAGGGATCACGGTGCAATAAGCACCAACATTGATAAGTTCCCCACAATCATTCCTGAAATAGACTTCACACTTGAGGAAACCGCGCATGTCTTTGCCCCCCACCTCCTACATCAGAGCTGAGAGGAGGAGAGAGTGGTGGAGAGAGGCTTGGGCAAATGAATAGCAGTATATAGTGTTTTTATTTTCCTACCATTGTGACCCAAACATTAGGAGGTTAAGTTACCTGGCCAAAGCTGCAGGGCTAGGACTCAAACTGGCATATATCTAACTCCAGAGGGAAAACGCTAAAGCATGAAGCAGGATGTCTTGCTTGATCAAGGCCAGCAGCCCAGCCAGCCAGCTGGCACCAAGACATCCTTCCCACCCCCTGACACAGAGCAAGGCTCAGAAGCCATCAAGACCTATTTATGGAGTTCCTGCTACAAGGCAGGCATAGTTATGCAAAAGAGGGGGAAAAAACCAACAAGGGCTGTTTACTGCATCCCTGGGGAGGCAACACACATAAAGATAAAGAGAAAACAACAGAAGCAAGGTGAACACAGCCAGAAGAGAAGAACCACTTGACAGCCCCACCAGTTCCCGTCTTGTTAGGGAGCCAGTGCTCCTGCAGCAGCCGCCTCCCTGGTGTCTGTGTGCTTGGCTGCTTCTGTGTCAATACCTTTCTCTCAGGAGCAGAACTGAACGACAACCGCTTTGTCCACCCGCCACCCCTCTTCCTCCCCAAGCTTCTAGATGCTGCCACTTAAGCTTCGTCTCCATGCGCACTCTCAGGGTGCACACTTTTCTCCTGAAGCACAGGTATCAAGTGTGAGAAATTACTTGTCTAGGGATGTATTTACTTACGCCCAACCCCCTCCTTGTACTGAGAACCACAGTGGTGGGGACATTTCTCTCTTGCATCGACTGCCAGGATGCTGCCAGCAGACAAACACACTGCCACTAGATGTCCCTCCCCCAGAAGGCAGCTTGCTCAGCCGCTTTCCTTCTTTCCATGCTACCTGCCTATTTTAGGAATCTTCACAGCTCTGAAATCCCTGCAGGAGTAGGCTTGTCTGCAAGAGCTGAAAGGATCAACTGTGGAATGAGGGCTGTTTCCCCAAGAGGACTGTAGCTGGGGTTCTGATAAAGCTGGGTGTTCTGATAACTCGGGTTCATGAACAAAACCAGTTGTAGATATGGGGTTTGCTCTTCTTTCCCATTTGGCTAACTTGGGCCATAGCTCCCCAACTGTCAGCTTGTCACAAATGTCACAGAGAGGTGATGGAAAGAGATGAACAAGCCGCTCCACCTACCATTTTACCTATTCTACTGCTCTGCCGGTCACCCACTGTATCACATGATCAGGGGCCTCAGTTAGGTAAATAGTACTGAGCAGATTCCCAATTAAATTTTAGGATAGTTCTGCTCAGCAACTTGGAAAAGAATCACCTTGCAGGTTGGCGAGAGGTCTTCCAGAATTCTCTAGTGATGAGGTCAGAGATCCCTGCAAATCAAAGCTATCCAAGGGTAACAAAGAAAGGTACTCTGAGAAGTTGGGTGTCACTCAGAGGTAGTGCCTTCCTGATCCATGGGAAGATGTGTCTGAGGCAAAGGTACCTGTGCTTGCTTTCCTGGCTGAGCTAAACTGAAAGACATGTCCTTCCTCAAAGCGCCTCTTTCCGCCTAGGAATTTTCTTCCACTGCCTTCCTGACTGAGCAGAGCATTGGCCCCCTCTCCAGGTGAATCATCTGCCACCAGACCTATCATCAGGACAGAAGTGAAGCTTACATCAGGCAGAGGTGATGGAAGCAATAAACATCTCCAATAGTGCTGGGAACCATGGAGGTCACAGCCAAGGGTATGTTCCACACATTTCTTTGAGACACTCTTGGGGAGCTATTCTGCCACTGCAGGCAGTGTTGTCTCTTGTCTCTGATTTTGCTTTCCCATCTCCATTCCAGTCCCAAGACAGCCTTTGTCTACCCTGACCTGAACAAGAGCACTCTGCTAACCCTGTCAGAAATAACCAGCTCCAACAGAGCTACATTCATTCTCTCTTCACCTTGAAAATGGCCTGTGCACATAGAGGTGAGACCCATGGTCTGCATGTCTGGGTTATCTGATGATGACTTTCTCTAGGGGTCACTTAGAACAGGAGGCTGATAGAGATGAATCTTTAGACCCAGATTTTGCTCCTTTTTTGCAGCTGTGTCTGAGATGTTCTTTACTTCCTGGCAGAAAATATCTGGAGCAGATGGCCTTCAAGTCAAAAGGCTAGATCTTTCCCCAATTATATTTTTCTTCAATACCATTTCCTTTGACCTGGTCATTTCTGAAAGACCAAGCATCCTCCTAACCTCCTTTCTTCTGAGCTTACAATGAATAGCAAACTAAAAAACAAAAGTCTTGAATAGCAGGGCAGAAGTTCTCCTCTGGAGACATCAACCTTGACTCTCCATAGGACAAGGGCTAATTCTTCAAGTGTCTCTCAACTTAGAATTTTGAGCAATAGGTATTTTAGCAATCAACCAAAATTATCCAGTTCCAATTCTACAGATTTTCTGAGTTTTGTTTATTGCTGCTGCTAATGTGATTGCTTTGTTCAGTTTGAGGATGTCAAGATGTTAACACTATGCTCAAAGCAACTTCCGAGATTCCTCAATCCCTAGGTCCCGAATCACTGTGGTTGCTATATTGTACCCAACTGCTTTCAGATGTCAGCTATATTACCTGACTTCCTCATACAAAGGTTTGAAGGAGCTCTGGAATCAGTGCAGAATTCTGCACTCCAAAAGAGTGAAAGGGTCTACTCACTTTCTGTCTCCAAATGTAAGCAAGCAAAAAAATTAAAGACTCTCTTCTGGTCCCACAATTGTTCCTAGAAATCAGCATTGCCCTCTTGGTGCCAAAAATGATCATTAATGTCTCAACATGGAGTATAGGAGTGTGCCTGTGGTGTGGCCTCAGGGAGAGCTTTACGAAGGAGAAGAGGTACCTTGGTCTTCTTTCTTTTCAGAATACTCTTGAGCATTGCATTGGAGCAGGAGGGAAAGGGAAGAGGCTGAGGATGTTGGTACAGTGGCTGTTGCTAGCCAACAACGGATGCCTTCAGCCATGGGATGTGGTAGTACCTAGAACACCAACATTCAAGGGTTGGAGATGAGATGGCCACTCAGCATATTAGCATACACCTGCACAGATACAGAGCTGTCAATACTAATACATCTAAGGATGAATGTCATTCTGAGTTATCACAGGAAATGAAGTTATTGGGGCTATAATGTCAATCTTGCTCCAACTCTGTGACTTCACAGCCTTTGTTGATCAACTCTGACCTTAGCAGGCAGTGATGCACAGGTCAGGCAACTTAAAGAGGTTTATAATCAACTGAAAGACAACCTCTAGCCATACCTATCTTGATTAGGTTAAATGAGGTGGAAGGATTCATCCACTATAAATAGCACCATTCCCTGGGCTAGGATCCTGGACTATATTTGAAAGTATGAGACACACACACACACACACACACACACACACACAAACAGACAGACCCACACACAGAAACAGACAGAGAGGACACCAGATTTCAAGCAAGTACTTTTGCTCTGTTTCCTAACTGTGGATATAATATGACCAGCTCTCTCCAGCTTTCACCGCCATGGATTTCCAACCACGAAGGACATAGCCTGGCATTGCAAGCTAAAATAAACCCTTCTCCTTTAAGTTGCTCTAGCCAAGGTACTTTATCACAGCAACACCCCCCAGCAGCAATTCCTCGTCCCACTGGCCCCATTCAGATAGATTTTATGTATATTAAACATGCATTTATTTAAATCTGGATTACACATTTGAGAAAAAGTGTGATACTATTCTACCTTTTTCCCATCACCCTCTTTTGGTCCTTTTGCCCCATAAAGACAGAAAGCTCTCTTGTCTATGGATCAGAGCAGTTACAGGGAGAATGAGGTTCACAGGATGGAAACTTGTGGAAGACTCCTTTAGCAGGAACTTGTGCATTTGCCTGTCACAGTCACTGAGGCCATGGATGTGACTGGAACCTAGGGAGATGTCTCATTCAGTCATGTGACTGCTGCGCGAACATGAGAACTTGAGCTCAGATTCCCAGCACCCCTGTAAAATGTCACGTGCTCACATGTAAAAAGGCAAAAAAAAAAAAAACTATGGCAGCAGAGGTCTATAACTCCATCAGATGACGAGGGTGGCAAGCAAATCCCCAGAACTCAGTGATTGGTTAATTCAGATGAATTGATGGGCTCCAGGTTCATTGAGAATTTGTCTCAAGAAGCAAGGTAAAGTGATTGAGCAAGACACCTGATGTTGACCTTTGACCTGTACACATGCATGCATATACCCACATGACAATATCTAGAAAGCATGCCTGTACTCATGAATAAACACACAGGAGCACACAGAACAAGCCTGGTGCCCAGGAAAGTCAGGGTGAGTGAGTTCTCAAAGATGTTCTTCATTTGTACAATGGGAATTTGATTTTTACAATATCTAAAAGTTTTTCTTCCAAAGTGAATCATGAAAATGGAGATGAAGCACTTAAAGGAAAACAATCTTATCTAGGGAAGAATCATAGCTGAAACATTTCAGGGACAGTAATATGCAAAAGGTATTTCGGGATCATTACCAGGCTGGTCTGAAAACCCTTGTCATTAAAAGGCTATTAGGTAATAGATAAGGCTCAGTGTCTGAGCCCTCTTCATCCCTCTGATAGTGACTGGTATGCATAGGGGATCCCAGACTGTAAAGAGCACAGAAAACAGGGCATGAGCCAAGGAAATGACAGCCAAACCTAGTGAACAAGGCACTCTTGGATTCCACTTCCAAATCTGTTAATTACTCTACACAACGATGGGTAGCCAATAATATCTGAACCTGGGATTCCATAGGTAAAACTGCTATGATCCTGTGAACATCCTAACATTACTACTGCATTTTTACAAAAATTATCCCAGTGTCATTTCTAATGGAGTAAATACTCGGTATGAGTGGAAATGGGCAGTTGATAAACACCTGATAGATACGCGAGCGAAGAACCCAGTGCTCAGCTTGCTGCGCCTTTTCTTGTTGATGTTTTTTTTTTTATGCCACAAACCCCTCCCCTTCGTCTAAAGATGATAGTCTTGTATCCTTTCTACCTGCTGGTGAGGAAAACATGGAGAGCAGGGAGTGCCATCCGGGAATGATCTGTTAGCCACCCTCAGCACCTTCCTGGAAACCTGTTGTCCCCAAGAGAATAGGTGAAAGCCCAGCACTGTCAGAAAGCGGGGGAAGTGCTCTGCTTAATATTTTATTAATGGTATTAAGATTTCTTTGTGTAAGTCATTAATCATTAGGTCATATGAAAGGCTTATGTTTATTCAGAGCTTATAATAACTCACCGCACTAAGGACTGTGATTCCTCAGCGGTCAATAGAAATACTAGGCCGCTACACAAAAGGACGGCCTTTTCCTTGGCTTTTTGCTTGTTTGTTCTTCGTTTTGTTTCTTTTCTTCTTTATTTTGACCTAGGCCAGTTAATTGATTTAGCAAACACTTACTGAATGCCTTTGACAAAAACAAATACAATTTTGCCTCTCCTGTGGCAAGCTCCCAATGGCAGCAATAATGACAAAATAGCAAGAACCATCACCATTTGTTGGGCACTCGCTCAGCCCCAGCTTTGTGTTGAGTTGAGCACTTTGTACTCATTATCTCAATCGTGTTTCTTAATTCCCATCACCTGCAAAGTATGTGCCAGTATGATCTCCATGTTGTAAAAATTGAGTTTTGAATTTGAGTAACTTACTCAAGATTAAGCAGTGAGGAGAGGTCTAGTCGAGCAAAAAAGATAGACTGCCTCCCAGATAAAAATTCCATTTTAGATTCTTAACTTCTTATAAGCAACTATATTTCTATATGCAAGCTGTATGAGCCCGGACAGCAGTAGTTGCTCATCTTTCATTCCCAGTCTTCAATTCTGATGGATGTCTACAGAGAGTAGAACCATGGAGAGAGCTTAGGAAAAAAGAGGGGGAAAAGAAACCTTACAATTTACAATGCTCACCAGTTCCTAGGACAGTCAGCTGATTAACCAGAGCCCTGAAGTCTGCTACAGCGACCCTGTGCTATTACCACAGACCCATGCTGAGGACCTGGCTTGAGGGAATCCTCATCTGCAATCACAGCACACAAATGTGGGAGTGAGGTCCATTCTATATCTGTGTTGTTGAATTGTATTTGGGAAATGGAAGGAGAGTCACAGAGAAGAGAGCCAAGGAATCATCAACATGGGGTACCTGGAAAGGAAGTATTCATATGGGAAAGGGTAATAGCATGCTTGCAAAATGCAGTTAAAGATACAGAACTATCCCCAGACAAAAACCTTGTGTTCTGCTTTAATAATTAGCATCTATTAATTGTAAAAGATAATGAATTTCATTACAATTTTTGTTCATTTATTTTTATTTATTTTTAATCTGTGAACAAATTAATTGGTTTTATAATAGCATTATAACAGATGTATATTACTATATTTGACTTATTTTTGGTCCCCAAATACCCTCTTGTAATGGTTGAAATCCATTGTGACCTTAAAGAGGTCTAGAATCAACTTAAAGACAACCTCTAGCCATGCCTATCTTGGTGAGATTAAATGAGGTAGAACGATTCATCCACTGTGGATGGCACCATTCCCTGGGCTAGGATCCTGGACTGTATTAAAAAGTATGAGAGAAGGAGAGAGAGACGGGAACAGACAGAGAGAGACAGGAAAAGAGGGCACCCAGATTGCATGCAAGTACTTTTATTCTGTTTCCTAACTGTGGACATAGTATGACCAGCTCTCTCCAGCTTCCACTGCCACAGCTTTCCAACTATGAAGGACATAGCCTGGCATTGCAAGCTAAAATAAACCCTTCTCCTTTAAATTGCTCTAATCAAGGTATTTTATCACAGCAGCAAAAAGTAACTAAGATACCACCCACCAGCAATTCCTGCTCTCACTGGCCCCCTTCATCCATTCAGATAGATTTCATATTTATTAAAATCTGGATTGTACATGTGAGAAAAAGTATGATATTATTATATCTCTTGCCTATCACCCTTTTCTTTTACTCTTTTCACCCTGTTGACTTTTCTCTCACATAATTACCCCAACTTCAATGTCCTGTATATCTGTGTATTTAAATCAGGATTACATATATGAGAGAAAACATGTAATATTTGTCTTTCTGTGTCTTCCTGAATTCTTTTATTATAATGTTTTCCATTTCTATCCATTTTTCTGCTAATGTCTTAATTTCATTCTTTATGGCTGAATAAAATTCTATTTTATAGATTCAAATATATACCTCTGTTAATATGAGTTTGTGTGTCTGCATGTAGATAGCCAGATAAGTGGATGGATGGATGGATAAATACATAGATAGATAGATAGATAGATAGACCGACCAACCGACCTCAAATCAGGTTTTCTTTATTGATTTAGCAGCAAAATGGGTTCTCTTTCTTGGCTGTTGTGAAATAAATATAGATGTGCAAATATTCCATGGCCTTTTCCTTCAGGTGTGCATCCAGTGGTAGAGCTGGACCACATCGTAGTTCTACCTTTACTTTATATGCAGTAGCATCTCTTCTGATTTCCACAGAGGTGGGATTTACATCCCCACCAGCACCGAATGTGTGTTCTTCTTTCCTACAGCATTTGTTGTTTGTTTTGATTAAGGAGCAATGGAACATCAGTGTAGGAGTGTCATAGTTTTACCTTTGTTTACTTCTTGCTTTGAGACAGGGTCTCACACTGCAGCAGAGGCTGGTCTAAATTTATTATGTATGTCGTTCAAAATGGCCTTGAACTCACAGCACTTCTCTTCTGAGTCTTCCAAGTACTGAGATTACAGGCGTGAGCCAACACACCTGGTTCAATTCAATAGAATTTTAGTTCAGGTCTTCTTGGCAATTTTATTCTTTTCTTTTGCTTACGATATATGATTGCATGCCAAAGCACACAGTAGGCAGCCAGAAGACTTTAAGCTGGTTCTCTCTATACCTTTAAGTAGGTTCTGAGGACGCAAATCAGTTACCAGTCTTGTGCAGCAAGAGCCATTACCTCTGCTGAGCCACCCATCCAGCCCTCTTGTGTTCTTGGTCTGAGAACTGTCTGTTCAGTTCATTTGCCCATTTTACCTAATGATTTCTGGAGGGTGCTTAATTGTTTGAGTTCGTTACAAATGATTTTGTTTGTTTGTTTATGAACACAGGGTCTGTCTTTGAAGCCTAGAATGGTTTACAATTACACAATCTTTCTGCCTCAGCTTCTTGGGTGCCGGAAATAAAAATGTGGCCCACCACCCAGCTTCATTATGACATTCTAAGTCATGAACATAGCAGTTTAATCATGCCTATCCCTCAGGACCAAGTTTTAACTCCCCTACAGCATCACGATATTCTTTTTTCTCTATCCTAATGGTCCCCCAAATCTGCAGTCTGCAAGTGATAGAAAGCATGCACTGTTTGGTGAGACAACAGTAACCCCAGACTTACCCTGTATCAAATATATTATGATACCAATATTGTTTATTTTCAATCTATCTATGGGTGGTTTTTTTTTTTTTTACTAAGTCTCATGCTTGAATTTACCAGTAGTGGCTGAAGGACACAATGGATAACTACTTTTCAATCCTTCAGAAAATATTTATAAATTAGTCCAATTTCTTTTTTTCCCTTTGGGTAAAGCAACTAACTAGAAATACTGTGGGTTGGAGAAGGAACAGTTCAGTTAAACCTTAAAGCTGAGTACAGGTCTTCTGTAGTTGTGTAAGTGTATACATGGATAGAAACTGAAGCAAAGTAGTGACAAGAATGTGAGCCTGTGTCTTAGGGTCTCTATCCCTGTAAAGAGAAGCCATGACCATGGCAACTCTTATACAGGAAAACATTTAATTCAGAATGGCTTACAGCTCAGAGGGTTAGTTCATTTTTGTAATGGTGGGAAGCACGATGGCATGCTGGCAGACAAGGTACTGGAGAAGGAACTGAGAGTTCTACCTCTGGATCCTCAGGCAGCAGGAAGACACTGGGCACAGCTTCAACATTTGAAATCTCAAAGCCCACCCCAAGCAAACTTTTTCTCCAACAACAAGGCCAAACCTCCTAGTCATTCCACTCCCTGTGAGACTACGGGTACCATTTTCATTCAAACCGCCACAGGCTGAGTGCAGGAGTCCTCGGTGACTCCAAAAGAAAGTCCTTCTCAACCACCTTACATGATTCCCAATTCTGCTTTCATGTCCCAGCATCCTCAGAGATGCTCCCCCAGTACCCTCCACTTCATCTTTGCCTCCTCATAATTCCACTTAAAAGGCAGAAGCATGAATCAAAGCTGTATGAATAAGCTCAGTGAATTAAAAATTGCTTAAGAATATGTATTCTGAGCATCAACTGTATGTTAGGCAGAATCCTAGGTACTAGGGCTATCATGTTAATTAGAATGCTATGGCTTCTATCTGTGTAAGTATTTACTACCATAGCAATGATAAGATATGTTTAATATGAAGGCAGATATGCTATCAATAGTTGATGAACTGAAAGATTGTAGGCTATATCAAATAACTACTTTGTCTTGATTCTTCCTTTGATGCACAGTCCACACACACATTTCTCTGAAGTAGACCCACACACTTTTCTTGCTAACACTAACACTACTGCCTTCAGGGCCTAATAATCTTCAGCCCGCGGTATGGTGATATACCCTGTGGTGTATAATCTATTTCTGCCTTGTGTTGTAGAGATATATTGTGTTATGTGACAAGGAGTTTCTTTTTATTATTTATTTTATTTATTTATTTTAAAAAGAAAACAAACTATCTTATTTTCATTATATATACCAATTCAAGTTCCCACTCCTTCCCCTCTTCCCATTCCCTCTATATACCCTCCCACCCCACTCCCATCCAATCCTCAAACAGAGTAAGGCACATTGCTTTGGGGAAGGTCCAAGGCCCTCCCTATCTAGGCTGAGTATCCATCCAAAGAAAATAGATTTCCAAAAAAGCTAGTACAAGCAGTAGGGATATATCCTGGTGCCACTGCTAGTGACCCCTCAGTCTGCCCCAGCCATGCAACTGTCAACCACAATCAGAGGGACTAATTTGGTCCTATGCTGCTTCCTTCCCAGTCCTGCTGGAGTCTGTGAGCTCCCATTAGCTCAGGTAGATTGATTCAGTGGGTGTATCCATCATGGTTTTGACCCCTTTGCTCATATTCTCACTCCTCCCACTCTTCAACTGGACTTTGGGANCTGGTGCCACTGCTAGTGACCCCTCAGTCTGCCCCAGCCATGCAACTGTCAACCACAATCAGAGGGACTAATTTGGTCCTATGCTGCTTCCTTCCCAGTCCTGCTGGAGTCTGTGAGCTCCCATTAGCTCAGGTAGATTGATTCAGTGGGTGTATCCATCATGGTTTTGACCCCTTTGCTCATATTCTCACTCCTCCCACTCTTCAACTGGACTTTGGGAGCTCAATCCATCCAGTGCTCCGATGCAGGTCTCTGCCTCTGTTTCCATCAGTCGCTGGATGGAGGTTTTATGGTGATATTTAAGATATTCATCCGTCTGACTACAGGGCAAGTCAAGATCTGGCCGCCTCTCCTCTATTGCTTAGGATCTTAGCTGGGGTCATCGACAAGGAGTTTCTTAAATTGGGTCCATATCATATAATTTTGTGTGCCAGCTCTAAACTTAAACATTTTTGTTTAGGAAGAGAACATCTTTTTCTTCTCCTGGGTATGGACAATGGAAATGCCTGACCACAGGGCTAGTAACCTTTGCTCTGACAGTCTCTAGCACATTGAGAGTATCCACTGAGAAGAAAGACTGATGCCCTGGGACAGACAAGATCAGCAGTGATCATAGTTCACATCAGCTTTATTAACCGAGTGTAGGGGAGGATGTCAAATTGTCCTTTGCCAGCAGAAAGCAACACAAAGCTATACATCTGGAGTCCCCACAGAGATATGATTGGCTATCATAAAGTTTTAAGCTTCCCTTGGGTCTTTTTCCTTTTTTTGTTTAGTGAAAGAGGCCATAGTTGTTCTGGTATGCAGGCCATGCCTCTCTCACACAGAACAATGAAGAGAGATGTGCTATTTGTCTTCTAAGGTCAAAGCGAAGCACTCTACCTTTGACTCAACTTGATTCTGCATTCTTACGTAGAATAAAATGCCTAGCTGTGCACCTGACATTTACCTTATGAAAGTGAAGTCCCACTGGGAGTGAGTTATTACTGCTGCCAACAGTGACCTGAACATGGTCCATGGGGAGTTGGGGGTTGATGATAAAACAGGGGAATCCTAGACCTTGTTCGTTAGCTGAGAAGCTTCATGGCAGTTCAGGACAACTAGCAACAAATAACACAGCAGTGCCTATAGGTCAATGTCCCGATATGTTGTCTACTTGATCTTCTCAATGGGATAATGTCCCCATTTCACTGATGAAAAAATAAAGCCTCACCGTGGGTCAGTACCTTATCCAAAGTCAAGTTGATAATTGGTGGAAGAGCCAGAACTTGCCTCTGGTCTTCTCGTTCTGAATCCCGCTGGCCACAGCAGGAGGGATTCCAGAGCAGTGGACTGACTTGCCTCAGATGAAGACATCAGGCGTGCTCCTATTGCTGCTGTGGTTTCCATGGAACAGCAAGACTCTTAAATCTTGGGTCTGCATGTGGCTGCACATTCATATCCACTGAGAGACAGAAATGCATCTCAGGGAATTATAGCTTAATAATCTCACAACTCAGCACATTAATAATAACTGGAGACAAAAATAAAACCCATGACCATCTAGGCATGTCTAAGGTTATTCTGAATGCATTTCAGTGAACAAAAGTTCCTCACCATCATCATGCCAGAATGAGTCTATCCTTCATTCCCACAATCCTCTTCTGCCATACCTGGCTGCTCTGCAGTTTGCATCCATCCCTTTGCTTACAGACTTAGAAGTCAAAGCCAGAGAAACCGAAAGCTATTTCCCCCAAACAAACCACCTCTTCGTGTCTTTCTTTGTCGCACACACATGCATGTACATACAATTAAAATGAAAGAAAAATAACAGAGGTATAGGCTGCTGCGTGTTACATACAGAGAAAAGCTCCAGTCTAAGCATATGCAGTACACATGAGGAGGGGGTTGTTCATTTTAAATGCTGGGTATGGAAGACTGTAGCTAGCTTAATTGTATCAACAGGAAGAAATACTGTCATTTACTGGAGACTTAATATGTGACTGCCACACACACACACACACACACACACACACACTAGTTTAATATTAGAACAGCCAGTGTGAGCCATTCACTTTTACAAACCAGCAAGGAAACCAAGGTCATGTGCAGTGTTACAGCCAGACAGTGGTGGGATAAAACCCATATCTGACAACAGAGCACAGTCGCATATGTAACTCTAGGTCCCTCTCTCAGGACCTGAACAGAGTTAGGTTATCTGTTCACAGAAACAAATCCTCTCACTGAGATGGAAAAAGAGCTGATCATGGGGGAATTGTGATTCTCAAATTGTGATGTCTAGAGGTTGAAGTGTCCCTTTTCTTACTACTTGTCCAATGGTCAAGTGTGTGATATCAGAAGTCACTTCAGTATAAGACATTGGCAGAGGGCCTTGGTTGGAAGGGACAAAGCATAGAGGTTGGGGCCAACTGGTTCCCAACATTTTGTGTGCTGGTGCGATTCCTGATCTTAGGATAATGCCCCATGTCTTAGTTATGGGTTCCATTTTGGTAATAAAACCCCAAGAGCAAAGAGACTTGGGAAGGGAAGGTTTTATTTTGTTCTTACAAGTCTCAGACCACACTCTATCACTAGGAGAAGTCCAGGCAGGAACTCAAAGCAAGAACCTGGAAACAAGAACTGAAGCAGAGACCAGGGAAGATCATGGCTTACTGGCTTGTTCCTCATGGCTTTCTCAGCATCTTCATTACAGCACTGAGGACCACCAGCCTAGGGTAGCCACAGTACACAGTTAGCTGGGCCCTTCCATATCAATCACTGCTTAAGAAAACTCAGTCTCCCACATAGGCCAATCCAGTGAGGTTATTTTATCAATTGAGACTCCCCCTTCTCAAATGACTATAGCTTTTGTCAAGTTGACACAAAACTAGATAGCACATTCAAAATACTCTAAGGACAACGAAGGATATTATAATAGAACGTGTCCCAAATGAGTCCATTTTTCAGTGCATGCAGCTTCTAAGCTAACCATTTCTGTGAGTTGTTTTTGGAAGTACTTAGCCTCTGGCTTTAGAAGCCAGTTAGCTTACCCGCATTCTCTAGTTCTGCTGGCTCATGAAAAACCAGCAAGTAAGCATCAGTTTTACAGTACTTCATAATGTCCCTGCTTCCCGCTCAATATTCCTTTCCTTTTGTTTATTAAGATAGCTATTTTTATGCTTCTCATGTCTTGGTATTTTGTACATGTATGTGTATATACTCACATATGTAGGTTCGCATGTGTGCATATGCCTGTAGAAGCCAGAGGTTGACATCAGTTATCTTTTGTGGTCACCCTTCATCTTACATGTTGTGGCAGTGTCTCTCAGTTGAATCCAGACTTCATCAATTTGCCTAGTCTAGGTAGCCAGCCTGTTTCAGGGATTTACCTTACTGGTACCTATACTTAACCTCCTCCTCCCATGTATCTCTGCTTCCAGTAGTTCAAGCATCCATTGAGACTCAACATCCCCAAGGCTACTAGTTCTGTTTGATCCCTCAGATTGCACTTTTTCTAATAGCATCTGCTGAAGATTTTCTGATGGGTCGTGTTCCCAAGATCTTTCTGTTCCATCTGTCTTCCAGGGCCATAGGAATCTACGACAAAAATTCACGAGACCATGCTAGTATTAGTCATGGACTGAGGTCCTCATGAAAACCACGGGACAAAGACACTGCTTTCAAGGAGCTCATTGCTGAATGTGGAGCAACACAGCAAAGGACCATAAGTCAAATGTACAGGATATCAGAAGGCCACGGAAGCTATGAAAGGAAGAGAGAAGACTGTATAAGGTGGGGGGGCATGGTAGTCACAGACAATTGATGACAAACCAGGCAACATGCTAAAGACACATAAAATGTCACTCAGTCCTCACAAGAGCTTTGGGAGTGAGGGAGTCCAGAATCACTCCCGCTTTACAAGTGAGTAAACTATACTCCAGGCTAAGTGACTTGCCTGCCTTGAGCCAGGTTGCAAATGGTCCTGTTTCAAACAGACCTTGCAGGTCTCAGAACGCCACCAATCGCCAAGTCAGAGACCTTTATCCTCAATACACTCCCTCCCTCTTCCACTTGGAAAATCTCCACTGCATAGTCAACAGGAGCCAGAGTCCACCATGCCAGAAACAAGCTCGGTCAAGGAGTTCATGAGCTTAGCACACAAAATCAAACAAGATGGATTGACTGAAATAAGCTTCTGCTCCTAGTGAACTCAGATCCCAGTTGCCTTCAACCCTCTGTGTTTCCTACAGAAACTTGGAATTACTTATGCTAGCCATGAGTTCAAAGATACCAAGAAATCAAGAAGAGCGGCACAAGGCATATGTGAAAAGCATTCCCACAGACAGAAGGCACATCCACTCCACCCATGTGTGTGCACAATACAATAATATTTTGTTTGCAAATCTGCCTATTTACATAGTTAATTTGGGATCTGTTTGCAAACACAAATTAGTTTGGTGCAATTACTTTGTGCATGGACATGGAGTTAGCCGCTTTAGCAGCTTAACGGCATCAAAAGAGACTGCATAGCAGCATATGGCTGTCTATATATAATCACACCATTACCTGCACACATTATATATTATATTATAATTAGTACCATTCTTAAGTCATTGGAAAAGGGGGAAAGGTATTCTAATTAAATCAGCAAGGTGTTTTGATTGGGAGAGTGTGACAATGAGTCTCAACATCCATCAAGCGAAATGTGACATGCAGCTACCATCTTTGTGCCATGCTCCATATTGGGGGATGGGGTAGGAGGAGAGCTCTTAGATAACAACATTAAATAGTATCATCCTGTGACCTCATGTTTCCCTGTCTTCAAGAAATACTGTTGCTTTCTGAGTCTCCTCTGCAGCTCAAGTAGTCATTAGGGGCATCACACTGGAAGAGACCACAGTAGCAGTCTGGTGACAATTGTCCAGGGAAGGAAAAGTAGCAGACTCTATCATGCCACTCAGTGGTAAACTCAAAATCAGGACCACTGTCTCTGGTCTGAAATCCAGTGCCGATTCCCATACCCTCTGGCATTATGATGTAGCTGTC
>LOJH01000001.1:88096-125522 GCA_001685095.1 Ellobius talpinus | reverse complement strand
GTGACAGGAGAGTGTGTGAGGGGAATGAGTGTGACAGGAGAGTGTGTGAGGGGAGTGGGTGTGACAGGAGAGTGTGTGAGGGGAATGGGTGTGACAGGAGAGTGTGTGAGGGGAATGAGTGTGACAGGAGAGCGTATAAGGGGAATGGGTATGACAGGAGAGAGTGTGAGGGGAATGAGTGTGACAGGAGAGCGTGTAAGGGGAATGGGTGTGACAGGAGAGTGTGTGAGGGGAATGAGTGTGACAGGAGAGTGTGTGAGGGGAATGGTTGTGACAGAAGAGCGTGTGAGGGAAATGGGTGTGACTGGAAGTAGGGGTTGAGTGGATGTGTCAGGGCGTGGCCAAGGAGGCTGGTTCTGCCCAAGTCTGCCATGGTGGCAGTAGTGAAGTCCTGAGTCTCTGAGCTGCCCCCTGAGTGCCTTGGGGCGACTGTCCAGTTCGCACGTGGGGACCCAGGCCTGAAGCTCTGGGCCATGCTTGGCCTTGCCTTGGACTTCTCTCAGCCACATCTCTTTTCCTGTGGGCTTCGTGCTCCCCACTCCCACAGCGCCCCCCCTTCTTTGAGAGAAAGCGCGACTCCCACCTCAACAGCCTGGAAGCCCTCCAACTACCACACTTCTCTTCAAATAAAAGCAGCTAATTAACATTATTCTTTAATTATTGCCTTTATCAACAAGGGGTCTGATTGCACCAGCAGGGTAGTTGCTTTCCCTTCAACTGCTCAAGTGAGTGCTTCAGTTCCTGGTGCTTTTGAAATGAATTTGATGTCATCTGCCCAGAGTCACTTAATGGGGACGCCTGGGTAATGACTGAACGCACTAACTCCGTTAGCAGCCCTGGAAGCATGTAATTTGGCCCCTCAGGCAACCGCACTTTGAAAGTCTCTGGATAGTTTTGAACTCTCTGTTCTTAATTAAATATGCAATTTTTCACGGTAACCAGGTTAATTCTTTTGTGTTGTGTTGTAATACTGTTAGGAATTTTCATAGTTCTTATTAAACATTATTCAGGCATTGTGAATTCCATAATTAAAAAAAATGAAAAGAACAAAGCTTGATTCCCTCTTTTCGTTTTTTTCCCTGGCTAATTTATCAAATGAATTTTGCAAATTTTTCTTTCTGTCCCCAGACAGTGTGGCAAGTGTTTTAAAGGGGAAGGATTTAATTGCCCTGTAGGGATTGGCTGGTTATGAAGGATTTGGCTGTTTGATTAGTAAACCCAGTTGGGACCATTCTAATACTCCACGATCTTAAAAACTGTCTGATTGTACCCTCTCCGAGGATCTTCGCTGCTCGCTCCTGCCCGTCCGCCCTCACAAGTTTGATTGTGAAGCTGTGGGGAAGGGGTGCCGGCAGCATCGACTTTACTTTAAATTGGGGATCTTGGGATTTTTTTTGCCCCCACCCCCACCTCAGCTGGGGAGGGAAGAGGAGAGACAAAGGCAGAGAGACACGTAAACAAACAGTGAGGGTATGGGGGACACACATACACAAAGACCGTAACAGACACACAGACCCAGAGACACAGACATCAAGACAGAATGATTCTCAAATCTTGGTACTATGCAAGAAGGAGGATGGTCAAGAAGGTGAGGCCCTAGTGGATATTTCACTGTATCCTTACAGGTGATGGTTCCCCACCCCTGCCAGCTAGTTGTAGAGGCAGTTCCTCTGCAGGGAGGTAGGAGGACCCATTTCCATTCTGGAATTGGGACCTGTTCCCAAAATGTACAGTCTGCCCTACTCTGAGCTTGCTGTTGGCAAAAGAGACAGGAACCCTAACTATCCTTAATCAGGTCACGGGGCTTCTTGGGTAGGGGATGTGGCAGAGAGAGCCAGAGCCTAGAAATGCTGATCCCTGGAACCTTTCATTTTTGCCTCAGTTTTCCCCATGTGTAAGATGGGGCAGATGACTGCTAGCCCTTTCAAGCTCTCCTGCCCTTCCAAATCTGTGTCCGTGTGTGTGTACATGTGTGCGCACGCACGCACACACGCACATACACACACGAGCACATGCATCCACACATGGGTGTACATGCACACACATAACCCCGGGATGCTGGCATGGAACAGCCTGCGCCTCCTCTTCTCTGGTCTATTTTTACTCCTATTTCGGTCATTGGGGACAAAGAAGAGCTCAGGAAGATTTCTGGGATTTGGGGCCAAGAGCGAGGCACACCGTGGATGGATTTGGGAGGAATCGTCCAGCTGTAAGGGAAAGAAGTACACTGTTACAGGACTGTGGATGTGGAGAAGGGAGTACGACCCTGGCCAGGCCCGGAGGACAGCTCTCTGTGGTCCTGTCCACTCCTTATTCCCATTGAGTTCCGTGAGGCCATCACTTCTGGTCCAATCTTTCACTGAGCAACTCTGGCTGTCCTTGGTTTTGTGTACATTGCCCTGGTGGCCCCCTTCTCCTGTCCCCCACCCCAGGCAGGGCTAAGACCTCTTTGAGCTTTGCTTTTAGATGTCCACCCCTAGTGTCCTTGACTTGTTCTGTGTTAGGAGGGCTGGAGGCCTCGTGGTCAACAGCTTGGTTATAGGGGCAGGTATGTGCCACTCTGGGCCTGTTTCCTCCCCCGTGAAATGAATCTTTGACTGGGGACCATGGAGTGAATTTTGTACAGGCTAGCATACAATAGGTATTTCGTAAGTTAGCTGCATGGCGGCCGGACGAGTGGTTCCTGTTATGTCCCCCAGGGTGCAGTGGGTATTCACCTGCCTCAGGAATGGTCACAGTTGTCAAGCTGCTTTTCTGCCTGGGTTGGTGTGTGCATTTCTTTGGGGGCTTTGCATTGCACATGAGGGAGCCCCAAAAGGGAGCCCCACTTGCATTATGCACATATATGTCACAGCTAAGTCAGAGGAGTGTACATACAAGGCCTTTCCAGCAGAGAGGCTCACTTATCTTACTGTGATTAAATATTTATCTGGGGCTCGTGAATACAGTACCTGGAAGTAGATAAAGTGACTTCATTTGTGAAAGATGGGAGAAGCTATATGCCCAGCTCAGCCTGGAGGAAGCAGAGTGGGAGGGGCTAGGCAGGGATGACTTCATTCCTTCACCTGGTGATGGGCCAGCAAGCTTTGCTTTACATCTCCTCTGTGTTAGGCAGCCAGCCAAGTACCAGGGAGGGCCCTGGGGATCAAAGGTCCTGGGGTGAGGACGACATGCCTGTAGTTTTAGGGAGGGGCAGGGAGTTTGGTGTGACTGGGTCCCAGTGGGAGGCCTCTGAACAGCCAGGTATGACTGGGAGGATGGGCAGCCTGGTTCTGATGGAGCTGTTTTTGGGGTTTTTGTTTGTTTGTTTGTTTGTTTGTTTTTTGTTTTTTTGAGACAGGGTTTCCCTGTGTAACAATCATAGCTGTCCTGGAACTAGCTCTTGTAGACCAGGCTGGCCTCGAACTCACAGGGATTCACCTGTCTCTGCCTCCTGAGTACTGGAATTAAAGGCGTGTGCCACCACGGCCCGGCCTCTGATGGAGCTGGTTTCCAGCTCTGCTGAAGTCTGTATCTTGGACAGAAGGAGACAATGTCTGAAGAAGTTAGGGTGATGGAAGAAGATGTGGGCTACAGGGTGCTGAGGCTCAGAGCCTAGGGTGGGAAAAGGGGCCAGTCAAGGGCACTGTTGTCCTCTTGTCCGTGACTCTTACGACATCTGGGAAACTGAAGGGCACAGCAGACCTAGGGACAGGCATGCGGCATGTCTCCTGCCCAGGCAGATGGGGAGGGGTAGGGATTGCTTCTTCTCATTTAATATATACTTTCTGTTTCTTTCTGCCATTTATTATTTACCTAGGGGTTTGTGGAAGAAGGAAAGATTTTTAAAAATCCACCATTGCTTGAGGCATCCAACCCACAGGAGCAAACATTTATGCAGGCGTACATGCGTGAAGTATGCTGACTCTCCAGGCCCTGCCAGCATAGGCTGTCTGTCCTGTGCTGTTGAGACTGGGGAGCCTTCATTCCTTGAGGCTGGGTGAAGCTGGTGCAGTGGGGCTGTCACCTGCTAGGTGGTGTCACACACCTCCCATCTGCCTTGAGTCCAGCTCTCGACATGGTCACTGTGGGGCTGGAGGCTCTGCACCAGCTGCTGTCTTGCTACTGAGGTCCCCTGATGAGTGGCTGGGGTTGGGGGGCAGTCCAAGGCACTTAGCGGCGCTCCAACATGTTAGTGTTAGCATTGTGGTCACTCTGGAGCCCTGATGCATGGCTGCTTTCCGAGCGGTAGACCTGCTGCTGGGGTCTAACGGTTCTCTCCGAACCATCTGGGCTGTTGAGTAAATCCTGCTCATTTTTAAGACTGTTTCTGTCAGGATGTGTCAGGTGCCAGCCACACTGGGATCAGGGAAGTTCCAGGCAAGATGGTTAAGGACACATCTTCCCAGAATGGCCAGCTCAGCCCTGATGTCACTGGAGACAGGCGTCTAAGACGCAGGCTGGACTTAGGGAGGGGCCTCATTGGGTGGTAGCTCAGTAGGACAGGTGCTTGCCACACAAGCATTCATTTGGCTCTGAGTTGGGCTCCTCAGCACCCATATAAAAAACAAGACATTCCTGCAATCCCACCCCTGGAGGTGTGGAGACAGGAGGATTCCAGGGCCTCTGACCAGCAAGTCTACCCAAATTGGTGAGCTCCAGGTTTAGTGAGACACCCTTTGTCCAATAAAAAGGTAGGTGCTGGGCAGTGGCAGTACACACCTTTAATCCTGGCAATCCCAGTACTTGGGAGTCAGAGGCAGGCAGATCTCTGAGTTCGAGGCCAGCCTGGTCTACAGAGCTAGTTCTAGGACAGCCAGGGCTACACAGAGAAACCCTGTCTCCAAAAAATAAAAAATAAAAAAAAGGTGGAGAGTGTTGAGGAAGAAAACCACCGTTGACCTTTACCCCTACACACACATGCACACACATAAACATGTATACACATACATCTCACATATAAATAAATAGAACAGGGACAGAAGGTGCCTGGTGTTTCCAGGCTTGGGATGGGAGGGAATGCCCCTTTGTCTCTGGGCTTACATAGACACATGGTTGGTTCTGACCTGGATGGCTGGCCATTTGCTCATTCATTGTAACACTCCACACCTCCTTGGCCTCAGTTGCTCCTGTGAATTGGGGTCTCTGTGGGTAAGGACAAACTCAGGATGTCCCACTGCAGCACCCCACTCGTCCTGACAGGGCTTGGATTTTTTGTGTGAAGCTGGACAAGTGGAGAGATCCATCTCTGATCATCGAGTCCTTAAACATGTCTGACTTCTATGATATGTGTATGAGTGTTTTACATGCATGTGTATGTGCACCGTCTGTATGCCTGCTGCCTGCAGAGGTCAGAAGAGAGTTGCTAGAGTCCCTAGAGCAGGAGTTCCAAACAGCATGAGCCACCATGTGCGCGGTGAGAATGCCACCTGGGTCCTCTGAGGCACCTCTCCAGCCTGAGCGATGAATCCTATTCTCACATCATTGGAAAGGGGGCCTGGGACTTGGGAAGCTTTGGGCCCAATGCCTGGTACACAGTAGGTATTCACTGTTACTGTCATTGCCATTTCTCGAGGGAAGAACTGACCTCCAAGCATAGATTCTGCCCCGGGGTTGCTTTTAGCATCCGTTCTGATTTAGATGACGAACACCCCACCCTTCCCAGTCTCATGTGTTCCAACACTTGGTCCCTAGTTGCTGGCTGTCCCAGGAGGTTGTTAAACTTTTAAGAGGTGACTCCTCTTAGGAGGAAATGGGCTGCTGGGTGGGGGTGAAGGTTTATTAGCCCTACTCCCCTTCCTCCTCCTTCCACTTCCGGTCCCACCATGATGGCAGGAGGTGAAGAGACTCAGCCACTGGCTCTGCCTGTCGCCATGAAGGACTGTATCCCCTCCACCTGTGAGCGGAATCAGACTTCCGTTCCCTAAACTTCTGTCATAGCAATGAGAAAGTAGCCAGCAGAGTCCGTGGAGAATTGGCCTGTTTTCAGAGGCTCCTGGTCTGGGATCTGCTCTTGTTGTGGGTTATAATTTTGGGTTGGAAATTCATTTTTGCTGGACAGTGGTGGCACATGTCTTTAATCCCAGCACTCGGGAGGCAGAGGCAGGCGGATCTCTGTGAGTGAGGCCAGCCTAGTCTAGAGAGCGAGTTCCAGGACAGCCAGGGCCACACAGAGAAACCCTGTCTTGGAAAAAAAAAATAAAAGCAAACAAAGAAAAGAAGAAAGTTCATCTTAGATATGATTGTCCCCTAGTGATTTCTGCCACTTGGATGGACCCACGTGCCAGAACTCAGCCAGAGGGTAAATACTGTTCGTTTTGTTACCTGTATTCCATCTTCTTACACAACCGCTTGACTCTGCCCTGTTCGAAAGCATATGTAAACAGGTGCTGGTTAAGCCAATGAGTGCTGTGGAGGGAGAGCCTGGGAGATGAAGCCGAGGTCATTCACCCTTGTGCACGAGAGACTTTCTGTTTGCTTTTACTAAATGTCCGGGGTATTACTAAATGAGAACGACATTTTGTTGTTGTTGTTGTTCATTAATTTCCTGAGTTTTGTGCTGTTTTTTTTGAGACAGGGTTTATCTGTGTAGTTCTGGCTGTCCTGGAACTCACTCTGTAAACCAGGCTGGCTTCAAATTTGGAGATCTGCCTGCCTATGCTTCCCTCTCCTGCCCCTTCCCATGCTGGGATTAAAGGTTCTTGGACCTGCAGCATCTTTGCTGTTTGGGAACCAGTTCATTCGGGGGCCCTTTCCAAACCTACTAAGTCAGCATCCCTGGGGCGAGATCTCGAAGTCTCAAGCCACACAGGTCACCCATGTGATTCCACTGCACCACTAAGAGCCCCAAATCCTTGTGAGCGTAAAGCTTGATTACACAAGAGTGTGGACTCACAGTGTGCTGGCCACTTCCTGTTTCATCAGAGAAGTCTCCTGCCTCCCTAGGAGCTTGATTCCCCCTTCAAGGGTTTTCCTCAGGGTCATGGTGATCAATATGTGGGTTTAGAGCGGGGGTGTTGAGTCCACTGGCATCAGGTTTGACTCCATCTCTGACTGAACAAGCTGTGCATTCCCCATATAGCCCCATGCCTCTCTGAGCCCCAGCTTGTCCTCCTGCAGGATGGGATGGGATAGTGAGGCTGACCACTCATGGGGACCTGCAGAGCTCTCAGTGTGTGGTCCTGTTTGTGACTGGCCTAGCCTTGTGAGGCAGCTTCCTGAAGACAACAGACTTGGGGACATCTACCTGGTGAGGTGGGCAGGACGTTATGCAGTTTTGGGCCAGCTAGTAGGCAGGGGCCAGCAAGTGGCAGATAAGCCTGGTGTATCCTCCGCCTCTACTCCTAGAGTGCCCATCATACATTCTACATGTCCATCAATTCTGTGACTTAACCCTGCTCATTCCCATAGCCATTCCTGCAAGAGGAAGTCACATGACTCAAATTGGGACAATCAGAAACTTTCATGGTATTTTTCAGTTGCTTTGGCTGGGGGTGGGGGGAATCTCTCTTGTTGAGTTTCTGAAAGAATGAAAGTGAAGAGCCAGTGCCCATTCTGTGATGACACACTGAAAGCCACCTTCTTGGAGGTGACCAAGTGGGTTTGAGTCTTGTCTCTATAGCATGGCCACAGGAGTATATCTGGGCTCTTTATGTATTAAAGCTTTTTCAAGTTAAATCAATATCATCTGTAGCCAGAAACACAGCTCCCCTCCCTGCCCCAATATCTCATGGAAGATTCTGGAAACTCTTAGCCATTCCGTGCTGCCTGATCAGAATTTCTACAGTGGTGAGAAGGGAAAATACATAGCTGCTGTCTGTCCTGGTGTGCTGTATTGTTTAGGGTGTTGATGACAGGGGACAGAGGTGGGATGGGGGGTCACACCATATCGCAGCTCTCCTGGCCTCCAGGGACTTCGGTGCAGTGTCTCTAGTGTTTGTGTCTGGGTCCCTGGCAGAACTTTGGCACAGTGTCACAGTGTTCAGGGACACCTAAGGGCTCCCTGAAACTTCCCTTCACCCCTCTAGCATAACAGCTGTGGCGTTCTGGGTGTAAAAGTGGCCTGAAGACACCCCATGCCTAGTGTCTCTCTGAGTCCATCTCACCTTTTGCCACTCAGTCCATTCTCCCTGTGTGACCTCATGATCAAGGTCGTTTCTCATGCTGCTTTTGCCCACACGCCCTGTGTCTGATTCTGCCGGGATGGCTCTTTCCTCCTCATCTCTTTTCTCTCTCTCTTGGGTTTACGCTGGGTTTGGCTGCTTCAAACCAAAATAACTTCCAGTGCGCAGGAAAAATCATTTCTGTGTATGAGTGACACAGGGACAAAAGCCAGCAAGCTGGCCCACTGCTGTCCTTTGAAGGTGCTTGTCAGCGAGCTCCATGGTGAGAAGTGTCAGGTGTCACCTTTGTGACTGAAGATGCCTGCCCCTGTGAGCTTCTTCTTCTTCTTTTTCTTCTTCTTCTTCGTCGTCGTCGTCCTCCTCCTCCTCCTCCTCTTCTTTTTTTTTTCCCTGAGAAAGCCTTCTGCCCAACCTCTGGGTATCAGGGGACCTGAAGCCACATCCGTTCTTTACAGAGATGAAAGGAGGAGGCTGGCGGAGCTGCTGGCATTAGCCATGGGCACCAGCAAGGACCCCGAGGCTGTGCATTTGTTGCCTACCTGCTCCACCCTTACGTTGTCCCCCCCCACCTTGGTGATCTGTGTGGTCGTGTGGGTCTGGTACCTCTAGGCAGAGCCCCGAGGAGGTAGGGTGCTGGCTCTGTCCCCATGCTTCCCTGTGGGTGGGAAGAGAAATCTTGGGGTTTTGAACGTGGCTCTGGAGTTCGACTTGATCTGGGTTCAAATCCTGACTCTGCTATCCTTACAGAGTCAATCCCGTCACCTTCCTAAACCTCAGTGTCCCCATCGACAACTAGAGCTGTCAGGTATAGTGACCATAACTTTTCTTGTCTCTGTGACAGAAATGCCTTAGGGTTGAAGGAATTCTTCTGGGTCACAGCTCAGGGGATATAGTCTGTCATGGAGGGGACAGTCCAGCACTGTGCGGGAAGATGAGGCCTCAGGGTAGACTAACCAAGAGCTTGAGATAGCTTCTCACATGCGCCTGGGGTCAAGCCATAACCCATAAGGCCTGCACTGCCCCCAGCACCCTCTCCCCCCATGAAGCTCCACCTCCTTTTATCAGATGGGTCTTACAATTGTTTTCTCCAGGTCTCTTCTTTTGGCATGGCCTCTGCAAAGCAGAAAATTGTAGTTTTCATTATTTGTTTTCAAAATTTGATTTACTTTCATTTATGTGTCTATGCGAGTATATGCACATGAGTGCAGTGGCCATGGAGGCCTGGAGAGGGTGTCAGATCTCCTGGAACTAGAGTTACAGTTTCCCAATGTGGGTACTGGGAACCAAACTTGGGCCTTCTGCAAGAACATCCTGAGGAGCCATCTCTTCAGCCCTCGAACTTCTTAATTTAATGAAGTCAAGTTCGGCAACCATTTCTTTCATTGACCATGTCTTTGGTGATGGGTCTGGATCATCAGCACTGCATCCCTGGTCGTCTGGGTAACTTCCTGTTCCTGTCTAGGAAGCTGAGATGGCTCCTGTACAGCGCAGTACACTGCTCTATTCATTCTGAGTTTACTGGGGTAAAGACTGGCAGGTTTTGGCCTGGGCTGTTCCTGCGTGTGGCTGGGGACTGTTCACTGGTGCTGACTTTCGAATGGCTAATACCATTTCTCCCTCGTCAAAGCTCCGTCTGTTGCATTCATACTGACCTTCCTCTGCCATGCTGACTTTATCACTGCAGCTCTTTAACAGCGGGAAGTCTGATGTGCATTAGCCTTTCTGGGTCTTTTGTCTCTCCGTGAAACCTTGGCTTTTGATTGACAGTTCATTGGGTCTGCAGACCAAGTTGCTGTTGTTGAGTTTGGCTGTCCATGAACATGGAATATCTCTGCCAGTCTAGTTAGGTCCTCCACTCCATGCATGAGTGTTCCAGAGTTTCCCTCTTCTACTTCCTGTGTGTAATTTTGAAGATTCAGTGTTTTCTGCTTTGTGTGCAGGGACACTACCATCTACCCATCCAGGCTCCAGGTTGGTTGGTTGAATTTTTTTTCTTTTTTTTTTGAGACAGGGTCTCACTTTGTAGCCCAGCTTGACTTGGAACTCACAGTGATCCTCCTGCCTTAGCCTCCCAAGTCCTGGGATTGCAGGTGACTCTCTTTTGGCTACCAAAGGACATTTGAGTGACTTCCAGTCTGAGACTCCCTTAGCAGGGTTGTCTAGAACAGGCACATGAGTGTCTCTTAACATAGAGGTACACAAGACTTTCCTGGGTGGAGATCGTAGTTCTTCCAATCACACCATTGGCCCTGGAGGCTTGTGGGATCCATACCAGGTGTCGGGGGATCCCCCTGTCAGGACAGACAGAAGTATATCTAGGGAGAAACCCTGGTGTATTGGGAAACCTGGCTGGCTCCAGGCGGGCATGTGGATAGATATGGCTGGAGACACTGGTGATGGTTTCAAAATAGGATTGCACCTCTGCCAACTAAGTGTGGCCTCTAGTTCCTTTTAACACATTTATTTTTTATCTAACTAATTTAAGTGTGCATGTATGGGTGATATATGTGGATGTGCAGGTGCCAGAGGAGGACATCAGGTGTGCTGCAGCATCGCTCTCTGCCTTATCCCTTGAGGCAGCGTCTCTCACTGACCCTGGAGTTAGATTGCTAGCTAGCAAGCTGCTGCTATCCTCCTGTCTCAGCACCCACCCATCCCCAGCACTGGGGATGTAGGTGCTGTCCTAGTGAGCTTCAGTTTCAAATTGACTCAACTCAGAGTCATCCAAGGGTTGACACTGGCCTTTAGTCATGTCTGGGAAGGATTGATTTAATGGATGATTGATACAGGGGGACACAGTCCACTATGGGTGTTGCTACCTAGGCAGGGCGAAGGTAGCTAAGCATGACCTTGAAAATGAGCCAGTAAATGGTGTTCTTTCATGTTTTCTGCTTCAGGGTCCTGGCTTTGGCTTCCCTCAATGATAGACTGAGCCTGCAAGATGCAATACACCTGTTCCTCCCCTAAGTTGCTTTTGGCCAAGTGTTTTATTGCAGTGGCTGAATGAGACTACCACAGACGCACACGTGTGACCATACCCACTCCTATGTGGGTGCTGGGATACAGACTCAGGTCCTCACGCTTATGCAGCAAGTGCTCTTGGTCAAACCCCTTCAGTGCATTTATGTGTAATTTGTATGTGATATTTGTAGAGCGGGTTACCATGCTTTAACACTGTCATGTCGCTCTTCACCCCAGAGTGCACATCTTTCATGACTTCCATCACTCATTTATTTAAATTTTGAAAAAGGGTCCCCCGTAGCCTAGGCTGCCCTCAGTATGTCTCCGAGGATAAACTGATTGTTTATGTGGTGTCAGGATTGGAACCCGGGGCCTTGGACATGTTAGGCAGGCACTGTCACCTGAGCAACACCCCCAGTCCCACCGTTCCTTAAGGAAGAGACAGTAGTAAAAGAATCCAAGCTACTCATCGCAAGGATCTGACTTCCTCTGTCCATGTAGACGCTGCTCTGGTGCTGACTGTGTGACTTTTTAGCCGAGTGTCGTTCCCTCTCTGTGCCTCAGTTTCTTCAGCCCTTCCCCACCCCCCCCATTGCCTGAGTTGACCTACATACACTTGGCATGTTGGAACAGGGCTTCCCAGAGCAAGTGAGGTGTTGACCTAGAGGGTACGGGTGTTGTACTGTGGAGCCTTTGGTCAGAGGCTGGGAATGGTGGTCAGTTTTGGTGCCAGATTTTATAATAAATCAACAAATCTGTAAGATAATTACCAATACTAATGATAAATAACAGGATTTAGAGGATGCTCAGTTAAATTGGAATATTGGATAAATAATTCTCTTTTTTTCGAGACAGAGTTTCTCTGTGTAGTTCTGGCTGTCCTGGAAGTTGCTTGTAGATCAGACTAACCATGAACTCAGAGATCCCCCTGCCTCTGCCTCCTGGGTGCTGGGATTAAAGGTGTGCACCACCACCACCACCACTTGGCAGGATAAATAATTCTTACTGCAAGTATGTCCAACAAAAATATTTGAGATACATTTAACACTAAAAAAACCCCAATGTGTCTTTTGTCTGACTTACCATGGTGTATTTATTTAGCTGGACAACCTAGGAGGTTTGCTTTTTATTTATTTATATTTCATTTTTGTTTTTGAGACAGTGTCTTGCTGTGTGGCTCAAGCTGGCCTTAAAGTCCTTCAGCCAAAGCCCCCTTAGTACAGGATGGGATTTGGCTTACTTGTATTAGATCAGACAAACCCCTCACCTCTAGTATATTGTCCAGGCGCCAGGCTCCATCCTGGAGGGCTGTGTCCTGGCCCAGCTGTGGTTCTCATTTGACTCCCATGGGCTGTGTTATGAGGAGCAGGTGACATTGCTCCACACCCCTGGTTTCTCAGTCCACTGGCCCAGGTGCTTGCTGACCAGGCTGCAGGGTGAATTCTTCAGGCGAGTGAGTCAGGGTCACTTGTGGGTTCACTGGCACCAAGAGGGTCCCGTGTGCACTGTGCCCTGCTTTCGGCTCCGGGCTGTGGACATGCAGGCTGGTTCTGTCTGCTTGTCATCACAGCAGACACAGAAGCCAGACTGGGTACATCCTAGCATGGTAAATCCTCGGCAGCTGTGAGCCGGGCTGCAGGGAGCCAGGCTGCGGGCAGCCATGCTCGCATTGATCGCAGTTCTTGGAAGGCCTGTCATGAGGACAACAGGCAGAGAGTAAACAGAGCTGGTGGCCAGCAGCTGTCAGGGCCGGGCCAGCTCATTTCTAGGGACTGGCCAGTACTGTCCATTGGCATTGAGGACGCGGCACTCCCCCCGCTCCAAGCCTGAGGCCTCCTGAGACCCTCTGTCCAGGTAAGGTTGGCCCGACTGAGAGTCTGGTCCTTGAACCCCGACTGGTGTCTCTTCCACCCTATCCCTTCCGTCCTAGAGCCTCAGGGACTCAGGCTTGCAAGCTCATTCTTCCCATCCTCACGGGACCACTCTGTCTCAGGCCTGGTCAGACTGGGTTTTGTGTAGAGGGAGTGCCATCTTGTCACAGGCCTTGACCCTGGAGCTGTCTCCTGCTGGACCAGGTGTGGGTCACACCTGGAAGGGCTCACAATGTGGTCGGTGACCCTGAGGCAGATTCTGTCTGGGTCGGGCCGCTGCAGATAGAACTAGGTAAAAACAGATTCTCAGGTCCTGAAGGGTCTGTGGCAGGCTTCAGTCTCTTAGCGGCTTGCAGATGCTCAGGCATCTTGATGGTTAGTGACACGGAAGTCCTTGGGGTGCTCTTGGCACTGTTTTTTTGAGTGTATGTGTTGAAGAAATATCTGTGACGCTTTAGCTTCTGTGTGTTTATCTAAGTGCTTGCTGATGCTCAGTATTGCTCTGGACAGGGGAAGAGCGTTTGAACCCTGGACTTGATCCTCAAACTCAGTCACATATGGTGAAGGACCTCTGGGGTCTCATGCCCTGAAGCACAAGTGGGGGTCATTGTTACAAAGATCAGCTCCAAGGAGGAGGTGGGGTGGATTCAGCTGGGTGTGCAGGTGACCATGTCAAGGACTCTAGGGGTCTGTGCTGTGGCAGTGACCTCAGCACCCATCATTTTCCTGTCCTTCCATCCTGAACTGTGGCCTGGAGAACCGGCTTTTTCCTTACTCCATTGAACCTATGAGAAAGCTGAAACTTAGAGAGTTTGTGCCCCTGCTCTGACTCATACAGCCGGGACATGGCAGAGGCAAGATTCAGGCTGTTCAGTTACATCTCGCCCTGCCTTGCTTCTCCCAGAGGCCTGGGTCAGGGAGCAACTGGGCTCCCCTGGGCTCTTCTTCCAGTCTCCAGGCCAACCCCCACTCCCAAGCCCCGCTGAAGATGCATCCATTTTCCCCTCCCATATTTACCCTTCCCATTGGGTCAGCTGTTAGATGCAGACCTTAAAAGTTGCAGTATCAAATTCCGGTGGCCTTGTTGCCCTGAGAGTCCCTCTCCTTGCTCAGCAGAATGTAAACTGTGTATGGGGGAGGTGGAAAGGGAGCAGGAAGAAGAAGGGGAAGAGGGAGAGGAGGTGATGGAAGACCTTTCTTTGATCTTGCTTTGGTAAGATTTGGCTCTCAGAAGAGCTCTAATTCAAGGTCAGAGAGCATAGAAATTGGTGAGAAGGCCCAGGGCCCACTGAACATAGCAGCAGGCTCTGGACACCTCTGGCCATCATCCCAAAGAGCCTTCCTTTGTATGCGGAGACAAATATCTGGAATAGGTAGTATTGCTGGGCCTCTTTTGCCAAATGCCATCCCCATCTTTATTCATTTCTGTAGTTCAAGGGAAATATTCGCTCAACCTGGGAATCAGGAATGGCCTCCCCCAAGCCTTGTGTCCCCAGAGGCCCTGGCCAGCCTGCCTTCCCTGTTCAGAGAGGCTTTTTAGTCAAAGGCACAGCCCAGGCCAGGCCCCAGCGGATGCCAGTAATGTATTCACAGTCGTGACACGCAGCCCCCGTGTGTCTTGAACCCCGGCCTCCGGGGATTGGTGAGGCCATGCCATCGACCCAAAGTCCTGGACCGATGCCCTGGTCTAAATCCATCAGGCTCAGCGGCCCCTGGGTCCTGGACCACTGAATAATTTACGGTTCCTGGGAGCATCAGGGAGCGGGTCACTGGAGTTCATGGGTTAATAACAGGTTTGGTTTTCAATGTCAGCAGCTCTCCCGATAACGTATGAAAGAATCCTATTCTGTTGATTAGATTTTGAAATGGATCAATTTTTAATCAGCCAAACACCTGACTCACTCAATAAGCAGCACATTGTGCAGACAGGATGGAGGCCGGCTTTATTTACAGGAGTGTTTGTTTTTTTGGGGGGCCAGTGCGTAAAGCCCACCCCACTCCCTCCTCCTGGCAGAAATTGACTGGGTTATCTCTGACCTCAAATGGCAGCGTTTGATTCCCTTTCTGATTACTTGGGACATCCATGGGTCTGTTTAAGAGATGAGAATGACAGCTAACAGTTTGATTTAGTCATCGTGCTTATTGATGGAGAGAGCATTTATTTGCCAATGAAGAAATTTTGCTTAATGTAACGTCGTGGAAGGAAGAGGAGACAGAGAGCTAGCTCTGGCTGTGTGTGTGGAGGAGGGAAGCAAGGTGGACAGGCAGAGGGGAATTGCAGTGCTGGGGGGTGGGAGGTTGCTGGGTTCATTGGTCTGAAAAATATCATCAGTGAACAAGTGTGCCAAATTTGCTGAAGACAGATGCTGGCAGAGCAGGGTGTGTCACGTTGGGTCGTCTTATTTATTCATCCAACAAACACTAGAATTGGTAAGATCAAGCTCAACCCGGGACAGCCTGGGAGGGTGAGGGATGGATCGGGCAGCTTTGGTCCCTGGTCAAGGAACTGAGGAGGAGATGGTGTTGAGGCCAGTCCTGCCTATAGTGTCCTTGGTCCATGGGGACAGAGGGCCCTTAGTGAGACTTAGCACTTCACTGTAGACAAGGCCTTGGGTCTTCCCTCAAACTCAAGAACTGGGGCTGAGAGTGTGAGGTTGGGCTTGTGTCTCTCAGCATGCCTTTCACAAGCTGGGGGCCTCAGATAGACAAGCAAATTAAAGCAAATTATTCTCTATAGAACCTTCTAGAAGAACTCAACAGAAACTGCAGACAGTGGGAGTACCTGGGAGGGTTCTTGGGTAGCCTGTTTTGCTCTGTACACTGAGGCATGTGCTGTCATTTGGGGCTATACCTTGGCATGCACCTGGGGACCAGCAGTGGCATTCAGAGCTGGGACTGGAGTTGCCTCCCCCTGTTTGGGTCACCTGCCTGCAGCTATGATCATACAGCTGTGTCATGTGGGGGGCATCCACTGTCTTCCAGTGGGGCTCATCCTCCTCATAGTACCTGGGGGAAGTCATGAACTTGGTTGCCCCTGGAGTATCCAGGGTAAGACTCCTCCCTCTCATAACCTCTTAATCCAAGCTTGATATGGGTTGGTGACCCATTCCTAGAGAGACCTCAGCAGAGCCAGCTGAGTTAGTAGTGTTAGAAGCCCTGGGTTCTGGTTCTGGCCTGTCACTTGCACTCCTGGTGACCTGAACAGGATTTCTGGGCCTCTGTTTCTCACATGTACAATGGGAATGACAGGACCATCACACCTTTCACAGGGCCTGTGAGCCTCTTGTCCTATCTTCTCATACAGCCCCCCATTTGTCTAGTAGCCATCCCCAAAGCACCCATGCACAAGACACTGCTGGGACGTCTTTACTCTCCGCCACTCTCAGTGTGATTAAGTGTAGACTTTGCACACCTTTTTTGATTGATTCCTCTCATTAAAATGCCAGCTCTGGGAAGGCGGGGACTTTGTCTCTTTTGCATGCCACTGTGTGCCAAGCACCTGCAGTGGTATCTGGCACACAATAGACACATGGTTAAGCTCCTGTGTGGGGAAGGAACAAGAGGAGTCATCTGAGCAGCAAGCTCAGGTACATTCCCGGTCACATGACTGGCTGGAGCTCGTGAGCTGTGCGGTTTCCTCCTCTTTCAGATGCTGAGCCCTCGCCTAGACATTGGTTACTGTCAGCTGATGCAGATTCTGAGTTCTCTGCCTACCGCTCAAGCCGTGATTCTTCAGCACACGGGGAGGGGGTGGGAGGCTCAGTGAGCTGTTGGTACCCATTTCTATAGGCTGGAAAGCTAGGCTGCCCTTGGTAGGAACCTCAGCCAAAACTGTGCTGTAATAAATAAAGCTTGCCTGAAGATCAGACTGCATAGCTAGCCACACTAGTTAGCCATAGAGGCCAGGCAGTGGTGGCACACACCTTTAATCCTAGCACTTGGGAAGCAGAGGCAGATGGATCTCTGTTAGTTCAAGGCCACCCTGGGCTACACAAAATTGATTCAGTCTAAAAGAAAAACAGAGATCACACCTTTGACACCAATACTTGGGATCACACACCTTTAATCCCAGCACAGGAGTGATATGGCTGGGCAAAGAGAGGAATATAAGGGGGAGGAGACAGGAGCTCAGGCCATTCAATCTGAGGATTCCTAGAGACAGGAGCTCAGGCCATTCAATCTGAGGATTCCTAGAGATAGGATCGCCCATTTGGTATGAGGATTCTGCAGAGGTAAGAACTAGTGTCTGGCTGCTCTGCTTCTCTGATCTTTCAGCATTTATTTCTTTTTCTGACTTAGGGTTTTTACTATTAAAACCAATTAGAATTCATGCTACACTGTGGTGTCCAGAGGACCTGACCCAAGCCACCATGGTAACCTCAGCTCAAGTCTATTCCCCTGAAACTCCCATCGTGAGGGACTTCCCAGACACAGGAGGGGTGGGTCTGGCCCCTAAAAACATAGTAGTAGGAGGGACAGGGCAGGGTGAGGCTAGGACCCTATGGTGGTCAGGTTGACCTCCACTGTGTGGAGGCTGCATCTTGGGCAACTGTGACGAGGCAGGAAGAGACCAAAGAGTCGCAGACCTCCACCTGCTGGTGACCATGTGTCTGGCTTTTTCCAAAATAAGGCCACCCTTCCTGAGGGTTGAGTGGCCTGGAGCATGGAGCCCCTCCCCACCCTCTCCCTCAGTCATCCATTCCTGGGAGCTTCTCCCCAGAGGAAGGCCCTGGGTCTAGTCTCTCTGAGAGGCATAATGACTCTTGAGTTCAAATGAATGGGACAGATGTGAGGTTGAGAAGTAAAGGACGTTCCCTGTGACGTTCAGTGGGCAGCTGCTATGTGCACACCAGAGAGGCCGGCCCAGCACTCATGGGATTGTACTCTGGTAATAGGGCCCAGCTAACTGTGCTCTGGGCATGTATGATCACCCATGTACCCTCCACAATAAAGGACACAGGGGGCAGTATGTTGGGGGCCCTGGGACTGGCAGGGAAGCTGGGAAAAGAGGCAGCTTTAGGATGAGCCACTTGGGACCCAGAGAATTTACACATCCTAGGTGGCTTTGGTGGGGCCTTGCCATAGACTTTAAGGAGAGCCACAGCAGTATCTGTTTGAGTCCTGGTGGAAGAGTTGGTCATTGGGGGAGGGAACCCTGGGTCACCAGGGGACAGAGGGCCTATATACCCTTCCTGCCAGAGTTCTCAACCTGTGGATGTGTTGAGAGATTGCCTGAGAGAGCAAGCTTTTTCTTTTCTTTTTTTTTCCCCTCCCTGTTTTTAAGGCCAGTTTAAAAAGAATTTCTTTTTCCTTTCTCCCTGTGAACAGGCCAGGGGCTATTACAGAAAGAGTAAACAGAGGCCCCACAGAAGCAGCCTGTTTTAATTAGGGCATTAAAGTAGCTTAACGCTTACACTTTATATTTTTGTGAACTTGATTGTATAGCATTTTAAGCACCTGTGAACGTTTTAAGGACTCTGGGCGGAGGTTATTTGCAGTCTCACAGGAAAGCTTCTATTTTAAAAGCAGGCTGTGGCGAGGGGCCTTGCAGACTTCTTTGCTGTGCCTCCTGGGGGAATGAGTCAGGTCATGATGTTGGCATGTGGCCCATGGTTCCTGGATCTCACCCAGCCACACTGGGGTCCCTCCTGCAGGAGTACACCCTCCTGGGTGTTGGACTTGGGGATCCCGGGAGTCTAGCCGGTATGCTCAGAGGCCTGATGGTCTTTCCCCAGTATGCCTCCTATATGTCTTTGTCCCTCCCTTTTCTAGCCACTGGGGTGACTTGGACTACCCGCAGCAGCTCCCAGCTCCCGACCCCCTCAATCTCCTCTCCATCCACTGTCTCTTTGCTCAGAAACCTTCCAGGGCCTCTCATCAAGGTTGGAAGAAATATAAAGGCACACCCTCCGGTTATCCAGTGCCTTGGGCAGCCTTGGGTGCCCTCCATTCTCTCGCATTCGCACCCTCACATTCTCTCACAGTCCCAGCCTGCCCTGATTCCCTCATTCTCTTAGCATCTAGTCATCCTGTTAATTTCTGTGTCTATGTGTGTGTGTATATGTGTTCATGTACATGTGTGTATGTACATACATGCACGAGGAGGGCAGAGATCAAAGTCGGGTGTCTTCCTAAATTGTTCTTTGCCGTTCTTTTCTTTTTTCTTTCTTTCTTTTTTTTGAGACAGGGTCTCTTGCTGAACCCTGGGCTTACCAATTAAGCTAAGCTGGCTGGCCATGGCACCCCAGGGATCCACTTGTCTCTTGTCCCCAGCACTGTGATGGCAGACATGTATCACCACGTCTGGCTTTTTACACAAGGGCTGGGGATGGAACTTGGGTCCTCATTCTTGTGTGGCAGGTCCTTTACCCTCTGTTCTGTGTCCTCAGCACCTGTTGGTCTACACCAGTGGTTCTCAACCTTCCTAAAGCTGCGACCTTTTAATACAGTTCCTCATGTTGTGTTTTGTTGCTACTGAATAACTGTAATTTTGCTGCTGTTATGAATCGTGATGTAAAGATCTGATATGTGGAATGTCTGGTATGCAACCCTGGTGAAAAGATCACGACCCACAGGTTGAGAACCACTGTATTAGACTCTGCACCGAGCATACAGCAAGCTTCCCTACCCAGTGGAGCTGGCCTTCAGAGAAGGGGAGTTAGAATAAAGGCACAGACCAGGCACCTGAGTGGCCACCACAGTGCAGGCCTGAATGCCCTCTGGACTCCCTCCTGTTAAAGGCTCTATCCTGAGCCTGAGACAGTGTTGGGAGTTGGCCAAACCTTTAAGAGGCGTGGCCTAGAGGGAGGAAGTGAGATGACTGGGCAGGCCCTTGAAGGGCACTAGGGGACTCACGGTCCCTTTCTCTTCTTACTTCTTAGCTGAGAGGTAGCATTTGGAGATGTCCCCCACTAATAAAAATGAAAAATGAAGTCCCCAAAGAAGGGAAGAATAAGCCAGGGCTATTCTCACATGACCTCCCTAGTTCTTGTTCATCAGAGATAGACTGGGAATGTTGACACCACAGTGATGGGCAGAGGTCACCTCAGGGATCTCTCCAGGGTGCCTGTTGTTAAACAGCTACCTGCCCAGGTCTGGAGCATGCTGAAGAGTCTAGAGGAGGGTTGGAAAGGCTGCCCCAGCCTTCTCTGCAGGGGGAAGGTTAGAGAACATCAGATGGGAAGCCAGTGGGCTGAAAGGGTGAAGGGGCCCAACCAAAGAAACACCTTGCGTGCTTTTGGTTTGGGCAGAGCCTTCCTGGGTTTGTTTGTGCCGTGGGACCTTTGTACATGCCACCGCCTTCCTCCCCGGTTGCCTTCTCCCAGCTGGTCCCCAAGAGTCCAGTCCCTGACCATTTTAGTTGAAACACCCCTTATCTGTATTCTGTTCATGCCCTTGCTTCCTTCCCCAATGTGTGGCTCAGTCTTCACCCAGGTACTAGATTGTTTATTTGAGGTCCTTAACACGCGGAGTTGAGAGATCTTGTTCCAGTTGGGACTGAGTGGATTTCCCACGGGTGATGGCCACCCAAGAACCTTCTCTGAGTCTAGTCTTGGCTGGAAGCTGTGTGGCTGGTGTGAGCCCCAGGATTGGTCATGTGGTAGTAGGCTGCAGGAGGCATCTGGCTCATGTGCGGACTGGCCTGCAGCCTAGTTCCTGCTCCTTGAAACAGCATGGCAGCCACACTTAGGACTCACAGCAATGGCCTTGGTGATTGCCACTTCCCCCAGCCACCAAACCCTGTTGTTAAGGGAGGGCATGCCTTGCATTCTTGCCAGAAACCTTGGCTGTGTGTCAAGCTATATTCCCTTCATGGGGAGTGCCAGAGGGTGGGGCTAAAGACCATGTTGGTTTCATGGACAGGTGAAGTGCAGAGGCCACTTATGCCTGGGACTGCATGACCTGGGGTGCATCCAGCAGGGGAAACATTTTGATCAAAGGGAGCATGTTCGGCTGACCTGATGATTTCTTTTTCTTACTGATGAGAGCTTGGAACATATTGATTGAGGTGATCAACATTAGATCTTTCATAGTTAATGAGGAGCTGTCTGATTGATATTGGAAACAGTCACTGCCCGGGGCTTTTAATGAAGCCTGTAGAGTGGAGAGAGAAAGACACTTGACATTACAGGTGGAGGAGTGTGGGCAAGGGAGGAGGAGGGCTCTGTTCCAGCTACTGCTCTCTGTCCTGGAAGCCTCAGAGCCTGGCTCTGCCCATCCCTTGGTCTCTGGAACCCTTTGCATCATCTTCTGTGAAATGGGAATGGTACTGTTCTCTCTGGGGAACTTGGTGGCTTCTGAGGGTCAGAAGTGATGCTGCATGTGAAGCTCTTGGCATGATGGGGACACAGTGACGTTTCCTGTTGGTACCTGGCTGTGAAGTTGGTGAAATGGTATACTGTAGAATTTCTCTCCACTGCTGTGGGTGATAGTGTTGAGCCAGACAGGGCGTTGTTCCTCGGGAGAAGTCACACACTGTCTTCTCTGACCAGCATGTCTTGGTGTTCATGGGCTTTGCCATGCGCCATCCACCCAGTCATTGGGTCCTGTGCTAGCACAGGTAGGGAGGGAGGACACATAGATTTGACATCCCTTTGCCTAGAGCAGCACTTGGACATATTTGGAGCTTAGTAATTTTTTTGAATGAGTATTAAGAACAAACATGCCTGGAGCGGGGGTGAGGGGTCTAAGAACTAAGGGCAATATTTCAGAGAAATGGAAACTTAAGTTGGCACAAACCTGTCCTCGACAGCTTTATACCCAAGAGCCTGAGAGAGAAAACAAGCCAGCTGGTTTTCAGTGAGCCCATGGTTATATTATGGTATGCTCCTGTGAGCTGGGTTAGACTGCGGTAAGTCTGCCTTAGCCCATGGCTGACTGTGGTATGCCTGTGTGAACCTTTGGCTAGACTGTGGTACAACCTGTGTTTAATTATGGTATGCCCACATGAGCTAGTGGTTAGACTCTGGTGCATACAGATGAGCTGTTGGCTAGACTGTGGTATGCCCAAGTGAGCTTTTGGTTAGATTGTGATATGCCTATATGCATCCATGGTTAGACTGTGGTGTGCACATGTGAGCCCTTGGTTAGACTGTGGTAGGCCTGTGTGAGCCTTTGGCTAGACTGTGGTATGCACATGTGAGCCTTTGGCTAGTCTGTGGTAGGCCTGTGTGAGCCCTTGGTTAGACTGTGGTAGGCCTGTGTGAGCCCTTGGTTAGACTGTGGTATGCACGTGTGAGCCCTTGGTTAGACTGTGGTAGGCCTGTGTGAGCCCTTGGTTAGACTGTGGTAGGCTTATGTCTACCTCACCTCACGCAAGGACGTTGCTCTAGTTTGTTGGATGTTGTTATGTTTGTTTATAAATGGAGAAACTGAGGCTTGAGGGGGGAACTAGAGCTGTTCTCCCCTAGCCCCAGCACCTTGGGATGGGGCAACAGCGACTGTTTGGTTTGTCTCACTCTACTGTATTCTCAGAGTCCCTCACCCCTGTACAGTGACCCAGGATCCAGGCTCCACAGGAATTCTAGCTGAGCTGAGATCTAGTCTGTAGGCCACCAGGCTGAGCCCTGGGCATTGACCCCCCTCTTCTCCACCCCAAACAGCCTCCTCTCAGAGGAGGGATGAATTAAAGTAGAAAGCATCTAAAAGGTCCGTGAGGTACTGAGTCAGAGGGCTTAAGACCTGAGTTCAGATCCCCAGCACCCACAGACAAAGCGGATGTGGCGGAGCACGCACCTGTAGCCCAGTGCTGGGAAGCTGGAGTATCCAGAATCCCTGGGGGTCTTTGACTAGCCAGTGTAGCTGAAGCAGTGAGCTCTAGGCCGTTGAGAGGCCCTGTCCCAAAGGAGGGGTGTCGTTCCTGAAGATGATGCCCAAGGCTGTCCTGTGACACACACACACACACACACACACACACACACACACACGTGCGTGCGCCATACACGGCATGCATGCGCATCCCCCCCCAGAGTCGGCATAGTGAGGTGGCAGGAGGCTGCATAGAGAGGACGGCCTAGGCGGGGGCAGCTGACCCTATTTGGCCCTTTTATTCAGGTTGCAGGAGAGGTAGTCACACCTCAGGGTGACAGAGAAGGGATGTGACTCATGCTCCTTTCCAGGAAGGCCCGGAGCCAACAGCTAGCACCAGGCTAACCAAGGTCAAGGTCCCCGCTATGGGGACCTGAGTCTGGGAAGAAATGCAGCAGGGACATTGAGAGTTCAGGTGGGTCACCTTAGCCAATGCACAGCCCCCATGCCGACTTTCCCTGAGACCTTCTAGAGATCTGGAGGCAATGGTCGGCAGAGCAGTGTTAGGCCACATTCCTTCCACGGGCTCCAGGGAGGTGTCCCTGTTCTTCAGCCCTGGTCACAGAGGCAGGGCCTTGCTGCACAGGCTGCCCTGCGTCTCCCCTCCCTGGCACCCCTAGCACCCTTCTGTCAGTTCCGTACTTCTCTTTCCTTCTACTTTGGAGGAGCTAGTCATGGGAGTGGGGTCACCCTAGCCCTGTATGCCACCTACACTTGACTCGATGAATCTCCCAAAGTCCTAGATCTGGGGCCATGTTTTGGGATTCTGAGAAGATATTAATTGGGTGGGGGTGGGGGTGTCACGCTTCAACCCAACCCCAGCATCATCAGGAGACATTTGGGGTGAGGGTATCCTCTATGCTTGGAGTTTGGGGACTCCAGGCTTTGAGTCGGCCATGTGTGACTGTCTCCACAGCTTCAGGTGGAGCCACAGATAGGCTATGCACCATGATGGGGCCTTGTTGCGCCCGAGGAGACCCCCACCCCTTGAGGGGTGGAGCTCATGCCACCCTCACCAGCCTTAGCTTTTCCCTCAGTAAGGTGGGGATGGCAGTCTGGGTTGCACTTCCCCCCTTCCAGGAAATGAAGGTCTTAAACCCATTGTTTCATGCTAGGGGTAGGTGCGTCTAAGGACCAAACTGTTGAGACAAAGAATGTGGGACTTGGAGAAGCATGACCCCAGTGATAGCCGCTGGTTTCAGGAGCTCAGCCCCACTTCTGGGACCCAGCCAGTGATTTGCCAAGAATGGGCCAACAGGACTGAGCCAAGCTCCTTATTAAAAAAGTCACAGTGGGGACTCTGAGGCTCCTCTTTGCAGGGGTTCTGTGAGGGGGAACTGGTTGCTATCCCATTTTACAGACAGTGTAACTGAGGCACAGGCAGGGTAAAGCCCACTGTGCAAGGCCACCCAGTCAGCCAATGGCAGAATCACGATTCAAATGCATGTCTCCCTTCCTTAGGTGCCTCCGTGCCTCAGTTTACCATTCCTCTAGTGGAGTCATGAGATCCCTCCTCTGCAGTGGAACCACTGCAAACCTCAGAGGTGACAAGAACTCCGACTCACTCTGGCAGTCTCAGCTTCCCTGTCCCTCCCTCACACCACGACTTGAGATCTTTACACGGATGGGAACTGTGTGCGGGGTGGTGAGCCTGGGGTGGCGGTGAGCGCGTGTGTGTTTGCAGCAAATATTTTATAATAGACAGGCCTCGTCTGCCACTTCTAAAAGTAGTGGGGGAAAAACCCACTTTGAGAAAATAAAAATAGCCCCATTGCCTAAGATGCTGAAGTCATTAGCTCGGCAGGGACAGCGAGCAAGTCCTGGGCTAGAAACTTCTGGGACAGATGCCTATGTTTCTAGGGAACAAGTCCCCACCGTTAGTTTTTGGGCAAAGGGGCCACTTGTCCATATCTTCTCTCCTAAGACTCAGAGGGATGCCTCCCATGAGATGTCCATCTTCCTTATTCTTACTAGTGACTTAACAATTGATCATTGCTCTGGCTGTGGCCATGGAGCTTCTATTTTGTGGAGTCCAAATTGTGCCTGGTGAAATGGGAGCTTGGCTGGGCCTTTGTGCCCATCTTGAGCCTGAGGCTGCCAACCCTGTGCCTGCAGGGTTGAGCCTGAACTGGCATGTATTTTACAGGGCCCCCGCCGGGAGGGGATGGCACAGAGAAGGGCTTCCTGGGTGGCCTTGGGTTAAATAAGTATTGGCCACTGATGGATGGGGTGGCCAACAATATCACCACAGGAGCCTTGATCCTCCACATCACAGAGGAAGCTTGGTGAGAGGAGTCATCGGGCCCAGCAGAGCTATGGGGACAGGGAGAAATGGGGAGACTGGTTCCTGGCTGCTGCCCTGTCATTTACAGCCAGGAGAGTCTACATGAGGGTCATTGTTTGAGCCTGGAGGGGTGCTGGGAACCTGGATGTTAGGTGTGTGCCTTTCCTCGGGGCTCCTAATAGCGCTACCATCTGAAGCAGTGACGAGATGGTGGGGTTCTGTGGTGTGCGTCTGATTTGTCTGTGGGACCAGAAGTTTGGATAGGTTTGTTTGGCTGTGGGGTAGAAACAACTACCTAAGTTGTTTCTGTGGCCCACATCACCTTGTGAGCAATGGATTCTCGCTGAGAGTCCTCTCCTGTCCTTAGGCATTTCTCAGGGACAGCTTTTGTTGAATGAGCCACTGTTGGTTTTCCTGGGGAGAAGATGGCTGTGTTCAAGAGCACGAAGCTCAGAGGAATTGGGATCAAGCTGTGGTCAGTGACCAGCTGTGCATCCCCAGGCCAGTGGCCTGCCCTCTCAGGGGTTTGGTTTTGTGTTGTTTGATCTTGGTCTTTGAAATGGAGGCAAGGATCCATGAGTCCCTGTTTTACATTTGTTTCCTCATTTGTCAAGTGTCCTGTGACTGTCCACCTGGGCTGTCATGAAAGACTCCCAGGGAGGAACATTCAGGGCTGTTCTGTAGTCATGGCCTTGCTCGTTGTGGGAATTTCCAAGCTACCAGTGCTGTATGAGGTCCCACACTTCACTCAGGGTGGCCCCAGGAGACTCATGGCTCCCGTCTACTGTGTTTGGGCACTGTTACTCTGTCATGCCTCTCCCAGTATCATTTTGGTTTTTGTTTTTTTGTTTGTTTGCTTGCTTGTTTTTTTTTAGACAGGGTTTCTCAGTAGCTATGGAGCCAGTCCTGGAACTCAGGTTGTGAGTTCAGGCTGGCCTTGAACTCACAAGAGATCCGCCTGCCTCTGCCTCCTGGGTGCTAGGATTAAAGGCATGTATCCCCACTGCCTGGCTTGTTTTATTTTTTCCTTAGAAAATGTCTGACTTTGTAGCTCTGGCTATCCTGGAACTCACTGTGTAGACCAGGCTGTCCCCAAACTCACAGAGATTTGCCTGCTTCTGCCTCCTGAGTTTTATGCCTCCCTCCCTCCCAATATCTTTAAGCCACAGTTGGGGATACTTTGGACCAGTGGACTCTGTACATTCTTGGTCAGATTATTGGCCCCAGATCTGGCCTGGAGAGAGCCAGAGTGGAGCCTGGGAGTGAGGGTGGCTCAGCAGCCCCCTGTCAGGCTGAATTTCTTCCTGTAGGGTCTTAGATGCATCTGGGGCCAGGTGGGAGTGCCTGGGGCACGCCTTATCCTGAGCACAGAGTTCCATGAGTGATTGCCAGTCGAAGTGTTAGTGTTCCTGGGCTCCCCATCAGCGGGAACAGCAGGAATGGCCCAGGGAGCAAAGCATCATTGCTCCTGGAGCCTGGTTCATACCCTTGTGACTTCTCCTAGGGGCTAAGATAGAGCCTTTCAGCATGGGCAAGGTGGAGATGAACCAAGGCTTCATTCTGAGGCTGCTGACCTTGGCTCTCCACCCCCCACCGCTGCTGTCCTGGGCAACCGTCCCAGTGGCCTCCATGTGGTAGCTTGAGAATCTGAAAAGTAGACCCTCCCTTGTGCCTTCTCATCAGAACCCATCTTGACTTCCCTGGCAGAGTTCTCCTGATATGCCCAGGAGGATACTGTGGGGTCCTCAGCTGTGCGTGCCACCTAAGTCCCAGGGATGGCTATGCGGTGAGATCCACATTATTCTGGGCTGGGCCCAAGGGTCTTAGATACTCAGTCTCACCACCCACCTCCCTTCTACCTCCTTTCCTGTCCCCCTCTTCCCACATTGCTCCCCAGCCTTTCCCTCCCCCTCAGCCTGGGGCACCAGGGAGAAAACAAAGATGCTTGGATCTCTTTTTTTGGCTTTATTTATTAAAGACAAACTAATATGGGAGACAGGCACAGGGCACCAGCAGCAGTGGGAGAGCTTAAAAATTATATTAATCATGGCAGCGGTAACAAATGCTTATGAATGTGTCTAGGCTGCATGGGGGTGCCCAATAACTGAGACGGGCTGCTGTGACAGGGATAGTGGGGAAGCCCGCCCATCTCAGCACAGGCTGGGGATACCACACTCAACTGCACCCAGGGCCGGACTGGAAGCAGCCACAGGAGCCATATGTTGCTGGTCCAGGCACAGGCTTGGGGCTGTTTGACACCCAGGAACTTCACTGGGTCTCAGGAACAGTGCAGGCTCTTTGTGATTTTGTTGGGGTTCAGGTAGGCGTGCATTGGGTTTCAAGTAGGCTTGTGTTGAAATCCAGGGGTCCAGGTGAGCGTGTGTTAGGACTGAGGGGGCTCCCTTTCTTGTGTAGTTTGTACCCAGGGTTGGGCATCTGGTGAGTTAGTTTCAGGAGCTGTGTTGTGGCATGAGCTACCACCATGGTGGCCTGTGCACTTGACCTTTTTGCAGAGAGCTCTCACGCCACCACAGAGAGCAGGACTGCAGGGAGAAAGCTGGGAGGAGCTGCTCTAGAGGGCCAGGCCTGTGTCCAGGGTCCTAAGCCTGGAGACTGAGAGTCCCCAGAGTATTGTCGGAGCCACAGAGAGATGTCCAGTGGTGTTTCCATTGCCCACCTGTTTATCCACTAGGGTCTGACCTGGTAGCCCTTAGCAGGACAGGTAAAAGCCCAAAGCCTGTGTCACCATCCTCCTGTTAGTGTGTCCTTGCTTGCTTCTATCTTTTCTGGTTCTCTCTGGCATCGGTGGGAGGAAGACCTAAGCTCTGGGTTGTTGTTGCCCAGATTATTGGCTCATTCATCCATCAACTACCCAGATCTAGTGGTTTACTGCAGGCTGCCCTCAGGGAATCCCAGGATCGGATAGACTCAGAATGAGGCAGGTAGAGGAAGCTGACTTGAGCTGGGAGCTGGGAGGCCCAAGAGCTTTGGGTAGGTGCTTGGCTAGCCTGGAAGTCCGAGGCCAGCTGCCTGGATGGGGACAGCAGCCTGTGTTCCGTGTCCCAGTGAAGATGGGAGCTAGGCTGTCCAGCTGGGGCACAAAGTGACATGGAGGCTTAGAGGTGACTGAATATGTTTCGATGGGAGAAGGCAACTGTAGCAAAAAGGCCAGAGTCACAGCCCAGAGGGCCTGGGGCCCCCAGGGTTGGAGCAAGGCCCTAGCTAAACTAGCATTTTGTGTTCTTTGCCTGGGGGCTCATTCACTAGCTCACTCTGCTCTCTCAGGCCCTGTGTGGTCTCCTTTCTTATCTGAGCTGTTCCTGGGCTCAGATTAGGCCCTATAGGGGGTGTGAAGTGAGATGGTGTACAAGTAGGGTGCTTTGTGGGTGGGTAATGGAGCCCCACTTTTATCCCGCTTCCCACTGTCAGATCTCGCCACTTGAAAGCCAGTGTGTGTGGTGCAAATGTGGAAAGCAGGGCTGGGGCCACAGGGATCCAACTTACTGAGATGTGATTGTGGGGAAAGTTGGGGTATCGTTGTAGATTTGGGACTTCTGATTGCCCTGACCACTTTAGTGGGGCCTGCAGGAACAATGTAGGTGACCAGCGGGTCCCAGGACTGGAGCCTGGGACACAGTACTTCGGTGTCCCTTCGATGCCTGGCCCTGCTGGTGGTCAGTGCAGGGGGTGAGGTGGCATCTAGCTGTCTCAAGAGCCAAAGAGGTAATGCCACTGCCTTTAAAATTAGAAGGAAGATGTTTGTTGCGGAGCAGAACCTGCGTCAGCTCTGAGTCCTGTGGGAAGGGCCGCTAGCAGCCTTTCGCATTTATTTTTGCACATTCTTTGCATGTGCCGAGGCTGCTGACGGCCCTCGCTCAGCTTGCTCTTAGAGGGGCTCACGCTGCCCATCCCTGCTATCACCGGCTTTCACTGGACATTGCTGTATCGGTGGCTCTTGAGAGGACAGAGCTGCCCAGGGTGAGTGCAGGAGGGCAGGAGGATGTGGGGTGCGCAGGATTCAAGACGGTGTCCTTGTGTCTGTCCGTGTCTTGCCTACTGTGTGTGGTGGTGGGGGTTGTGGACGTATGACTTCATGGTTTTCTCCCTCAGGTCATGACTTTGAGAATCACCTGCATGTGAGATGGTGTAAGGGTCTTTGTCCCTGTGCATGTGTGTTCAGGAGTTGTGGCTTTCAAGGTCTGCGCTTGTCTTCAGGAGGTGGCCATGGGTGTGGCTACTTGCAGGTTTACACTCTGCACCCTGTGTGGCCTTGGGGAAACCAAGTCTGTAATCGCGGTTCCCTGTGGCTGCAGGTATGCTGTGTGTGCTTCAGGGAATGGATGTGTGTGAGCATATACTGTGTGCATATACAAGGGTGTGTATAAGTGCCTTTGAACATGTGTGCACTCACAGGGTGCGTGAATAGTGCACTGTGTGGGTGCGCAGTGTGTGAGCATTCTGGGTGAGTGATGGTTGGGCACACGTGAGCATGTTGGACACATGTGAGCTGCATGTGTATGTGCACGTGGCACTCTTTTGGCTCCTGCCAGAGCGGGGATGCCATGGACCTGCCTGGCCTTGAAAGCTGGTGCAGGCTGAGGGGGACAGGCAGATTGCCCAGCCGGTCCTGGATGGACCTGTGTCTCTGTTACTCCACCCGGCCCTGCTTGCCGTCTATGGTATTGTGGGTGCTGTGGCCCTGTGGCTGACAAGGGCTGTCCTGTCCCCAGGCTTTCCCAGAAGCATCTTCAGAGAAGGCATCTCCAGCCCTGGAGATCATCAGGATGGCTCAGTCCTCTTTGGGATACAACCTACCTACACTTTTACCCTTCAGGGAGCCTGGTGGCTACCCAGGGGCTCCCAGCTGGGGGAACCTTTCCCCTGAGTGGGTCTACCCACAATAGATCCTTACCTTCTGCAGAGCAGGTGGCTAGATGGGAGAGGGAATGTCACAAAGCAGAAGTCAGGCACCTTGCAAGGTGCAGTGAACTCAGCCTCTGGGTGGTACTATATCCAGTCTGCCTTCCAATGCTGTGTGGCTTGAGCACATCAGTTGGCCTCTCTGAGTCACACTGCTTCGGCTGTAAAATGGAGTCGGCACAGTGCTGGGGCTGGTGGCTGTTTCTCATTTGTTACTGAGAAGATCTTTCTTGATCAGTACCGGTCTACATGGCCAGCTGGTGTACGTTGTGTGTCCTAGCCATGTGTGATCCTAGCCAGGTCATTCTATCTGTGCCTCAGTTTCCCTACCTTACTTAATTAAGTAGCATTATTAACTGTACCTACGTCTTGGTGATATTGTGAGGGTGTCTCCTCATTTTACATGAAAGGTTACAGAGCAGGCACTATTGTTGTTATTTCTGGAACAGTGGAATGCAGATTAAAACATCCCCAGCCTGAAAGCACTTCCATTGTTCCACTCGGCGTGGAGGCCTCTTCTCCGCAGCCCTGCCTGGGCTAGGATATAGGCACCAGCAGCATGGCATGGGGGTGAAGGGCGGTGTCCCCGTGGGTGGGCCGATCTGTCCTCCTCTCTCCAGCAAACCGGCACAGTGGGTATACACTTGGCTGAAACCACCCTGGGCTGCAGCCAGGGACAGGAGCAACTCACAGAAGGGACCCTGGCAGTGCCCACTCAGCCGTGGTTCAGCCACCTTCTGGCTTGCAGCAGTTGCGGCCACCCAGACTGTCGTGTGCTCCCTGCAGAGCTGACATGTGAATGGTGGTGGCAGACCTCAGAGGGGAGGGTGTTGTGTTGCCCAATACAATGCCCAGAGTCTGCCGGCTCTGCAGCTACTGTGGAGTGCTTAGGTGCACAGCACCGTGCATGGCCTGGGTGGGTGGCAAAGCCACAGACTCCCCAAAGCCGTTTCCACTTAATCCTGGCATCCAGGTTGCTGTTAAAGTCCTGGCTTCTCTAAATGCTGGGTGGTGACCTTGAGCCAAGTGCTTAACCTCTCTGGCTCCCTCTCTAAGTACTTACATTTTATTTTTTTAGTGTTTAAAAATCGGATGTGTATATGCAGGCATGTGCACATGTCACAGGACATATGTGGAGGTCAGAGGACAACTTTTGGGAGTCAGTTCTCTCTTGCCACCCTGTGGGTCCCCAGGGATCAAACGCAGGCTGTGAATCTTGGTGGTAGGCACCTTTGCCCACTGAGCCCTCTTGCTGGCTCTGCTTTACTCATTTAACCTGGTGGATGACATAGTGAGCTCCTACTGTGGCCAAGGGAGCTGCCGGATTCAGGCCCAGCTTGGCAGCCGATAACAGGGTTATAATAGGGATCTGTGTCCTCCCCTCCCCCACCCCGCAGGCTGTGGTGGTGCAGAAGTCCTTTAGAGTTGGTCACCAAACTGCAGGTATGATGGCTGGAGATAGAGATGTCATGAAAGGCCAAGACCAGGGTGTGGGTTAGAAGCCAGGGGGTGGGGGGTGGGAGGCAACACTCCTAGTAGCTGTCAGCTGCAGGACCTTGATTCATCCAGTGAGTGACATCTTCTGGGCTCTACTGATGCTGGGGAGCCTGTGTCAGCGACAGAGAGCTGGTTTAGTGTGTAGAACCCCGGTGGGTTTCTCTAGAACTGGGTCACGGTGAGGGAGACCCACAGCTGCTTTCTCCTGTCATGATTCAACTCTATGGATCTGTGTAAGGTGCACTCAGGGGGCGCCGGCTTCTACAGATAAGGAGACTCGAACGTTTCAGGCATGGCTTCTGGTGTCTCTATCTAGCTTCTGGGATGTGGTTGTCTCGGCAGGCAGCTTTCTCCCTGCCTACCTACTCCTAAGGCTAGAGTGTTGCTCTTCCTTAGTAGGTACAGTAAGTGACTTGGGTGTCACACTGGAGGAACTCTGCCAAGGTGGTGAGTGGCTCGGAACACCTGTGCATCCTTCTCCCACAAGTCCCGCCGTGGGCACCGTGACTGCTAGCGCCTAGCCCTTGTGGTTGTATCTTTAGTCTTTCATGGACACGATGAGGTCTTGTTCCACACCTGGCACCTAGCTCCATTGTACCCTGGCTGCATGGTGCTCCGTCACAGGCCAGGGTCTCTGATAGGCCACAGCTCCTCATTTGATTCCAACCCCATGGCATAAAAATACAGTAGGTGCCGAAGGAGCTCCTGTCAATGGATTTTCTTTCTTTTTTTTTTAAATTTCAGACACTTTTTTATTGTTATTAAAAAAATTTTCCACCTCCTCCCCTCTGTCAATGGATTTTGAACCTTGGGAAAGGCTTAGTTTAGAAGCCGGCCTCCTGGGGAGGCTCAAGGGTGTCCTAAACAAACCCCTGAACCATCTTTCTGAACTCCTCATTTATAGATGGGTCCCCATCTTTCCCAGGCTGAAATCCCATCTCTTGCTCTTCAGGCTGTGTGATGTGAGACAACTTCCTTAACCTCTCTAAGCCTCTGCTTCCTTGTCTATAACGTTTACATTTATTTATGTCTGAGGAAGGAACTGAATGCAGTGCTGTGGACCCCAGCATGGCTGCCAGTTACCAGGTGCAAAGACATTGCTAAACTCCATTTCTGCTTAATGGAGGAGAGAGTCCTGGGTGAGCCTTGGGAGACACGCCCAAGGTCAAAGAGTAGGATGCTCACCTGGCCTCCCAGGCTGGCCCCTACTCTAAACCTTGGGTCTCCTGCTGGGATGCCATGGCCCTTGGGGGACGGCAGCCCTGCAGTAGCACGGGGACAGTGTGAGTGGGTGCCAATGCCACCGTGGCTTTGCTTACAGCACTCTGTGCCTCCCAGCCTGACATCTTGTATTCTTTCTCCTCCCTTAGCTGCTCAACCCAGTGGTTCAGCATTGTCCCTAGATAGCCTCAGGGCCACACTGAGGGTTCAGGTGCAAAGAGGCATGCCCCCTTCTTTCTGTCCAGCACCTCAGAAAAATTGGGGGTGATTGAAAGGAAATGTTGTTTTAGCTACAGTGAGATGAAGTCTGAGGTCCTGAGCGATGGTGTGGCCTTGGGGGCCCCTCTCTAGTTCATTTGAGTTGATAGGCGATGGGTATTGATTTCTCTCCTCCCTGCAAGGGCTGAGGAGGTGGTGACTCAGCAGAGGGGGGTGGTTTGAAATTCGGGACTGGGCTGGAGGGGGGGTGAGCAGGAAGCTGCATGTTCTCTCCTCCCTAGCTGGCCAGAGCTGTGAGTAGTCAGGTGGCTTCCTCAATGGCTGTCATCAGAGAGGGAAGGACTCTGGATCCAGCAGGAGCTTGCCCTTGTCTCCTCCCATCGAAGTGATAAAGTGCCAATGGCTTTGCCTCCCTGTGACTCAGTTTTCCCGTCTGCATGGTAGGCGAGCACGTGGGCCGTGCAGGGTTCGGAGGGATTCTGACTGCAGCCATGGCGCTGGTGGCTCACCCCAAGAGCTTTTATTCGTGTGTGTGGTGCTGCGGTGGGCCTGAGGCCTCTCCCTTGCTAGACAACAGGTCTGCCAACAGGCTTTACCCCCCAGCCCCAGTAAGGAGTTTGAGTTGCTGCTAGACTGGTATAGTCTATGGGACACCAGAGGAGAGGGCTTGCGGTGTGTCTCAGGCAATTCTAGAGCTTCCTGGAGGAGGCTTTTGAATGACATCATGTGACCGAAAGGGTTGGTGCAGAAGACATGGTGTTGTGTCAGACATGAATAGATAGGGATGAATAGAAGTCTCAGGAGATACAGAGGGACAATGACTGTCCACTGGGACCAGGACAGAGGAGAGGGATGGGACAGCCTGGGTCAGGGAGAAGTAAGGAAGTGACTGTAAGTTATGGAGCTTTGCTGGGTCAGCCACCCTTGTGAAATGGTCAGTGGACAAGCTACAGTGTCAACTGCACCACCACCATCCTCCCGTGGGCACCAGCCCCATGCTCCACACAGTGCCGAGTGACAATTTATCATGCCATGGAAATCACAACCCATTGATAGTGCCCAGGGTTGGACCCTGGTGAACCCCCTCTGTCCTGGCCTGCAGGCCCCTCACTGGGCCCTGGGTCTGATTTCCCAGGTCTCCTCTGTGACAGTGGGGACACACTCCTGCTCCCCAGAGCGCCCACCTGACCGAGCGGGGCAGTTTTCATACAAATATCACTCACGATTCTTTTCTGCAGCTACATTTTGTTGTCCCCTGCGCTGGGCCTCACCTGGGCAAGGCCAGAAGCCTCCAGGGTTGCAGGGGCTGCTGCAGTCACCCATGCAGGAGTGGGTCTGCCTTGGAAGACCAGAGCACACAGGAAGGGGAGGTCAGGGCCTGGCAAGAAGTCACTTCTTAACTCTTGATGCTGAAATGGCTGCCAAAAACATTCACAGAATGTCAAAAAGAATTGAGACAGGAATTCCCCAGAGTCTCTGTGTGTTTGGGTTCCACCTCATCACAGAACCAAGGGTGAGAGAGCCACCCGGACAGGGGTCGCAAGCACATTCAGTCCCTGTTCAACCCCAGTAGGGTTCCACTGACTCCCATGTCCCCAGTCCGGAGTCCGTTTCTGCTCCATCTAGTTACCTCCACACCTGATTTACGCAGAGCGTGTGGGATCAGCTCAGAGTCCTTGCATCCTAGGGCAGGCACCCTCCCAGCAGGGCCACCTCCCAGCCCCCAGGCTTGGTCCTTTAAAACCCTGACCCTTTGGGTGTGCACTGACCTTTTTGCTCAGGAGGCTGGCTGTCCTCTGTGGCTATAGCTTGTGTATTTTGGGCAGCGATGTTGGAGGAGGGAGACAGTGTCTTCTTGGCACCCTGACAGGAGGTGCCACTGTCAAGCCATCCCCACCGTGACTTGATGTCAACTGGCCTCTCTTCTTAAGGGTTAGTCCTTCTCCATGTGTGATCAGTAAGTCTCTTGTGGGGGGAAACATTTGGAGGCTTGCTCAGAAGCTTAATGGTGACCCCACTGATTTTAGCGTCCAAGATACCCTTTGCCTCAAACAGTGACTGTGATGTGTCACACAGCAATTTTCTGATTCCCATATCCCTTTATATTGATGAGTTGATCAACTTTCTCTCCCCTTCCAGGTGTTTGTTTTCAGTTCTTTATTCACGTTTTACGTATTTGAGGCTTCTGACTTCATTACAACCCTCCTCCCCTGCTCCCAAACCTACTCTCTCTGTTCATATCCCCCCCGCCCAGCCATTCATGTATGTATCTTTAGGTCCCACGTACTTATGAAGACCAGGAATGTCTTTCCTCAGCTGGTATCCACCTTGGTTTTTTTGATGCACGGCCTCTCATCCGCTGGGAGTTTGCCAGGTAGCCTAGGCTGGCCCATGAGACTCAGCGATCTGCCCTGCCCACCTCTGCCTCGACAGTACTGGGACTACAAGTGTGTTTGTTGAATACAGATGCTGAACGTTAGAACCAGGCTCCCCATGCTTGTTTGACAGGCACATCGCTGAGCCAGCCCCCCTCTTTCTTCCCTCCCGTCTCTGCGCCTCCTTCTAAAATTTGAGACAAGGTCTCAGTGTCGCCCAGGCTGGCATCAGACTCCCTGTGTGTGTGTGTGTGTGTGTCCTAGGTGACTGTGAGCCCAGACCCTGAGATGACAGGTGTGAGACTATGCCCAGCTTTTCCTCTCATTCTTTTTTCCTCCACAGAAGCCAGCCTGTTCATCCCACGGGAACTTCCTCCATTGGAGTTGACTGAGCAGGATCCCCCTGGGGGCTCCTGTGTGCACCTGTTCACACGTCTGAGCAAGTGCTAGGTTGGCTCAATACTTCGGCAAGAACCCCTGGCAGTGGCCACTTGGTATGGCATCGGTAGGTGCCCCAGGTCTGGCATTGAGAGCTCGTAGTTGTCACCGTGAACTGTTCACTGTTAAAGTCCCTATCCTGTGCCTTTAGTCTCCATCAGCAGCCTCTGCTGGGTCTGCAAACTCATTCACCAGCGCCACCTCTTGCTCTTAGCTCTGGGACATTTCTCTGTGGATATGATGGTCCTCGGTGCCCATCAGCTCCTGCAGAAACAAGGGAAGAGTGTTCAGAAGGAAGGGCAGGCACTTGCCTCCTCCCCATCACCCACCAGTCTTCCACTGAGCGACCTGCTTTGCTGACCTTCTGCAAAGGTGTCCAAGGAAATGTTTAAAACGTTGCCAGCAGCCCTGAGATGGGAATGTGTGGGGCCGGCCACTTCCACTGTTACTGTCTGCACCCATGCTCTAGTTGTCACACCCTCTCTGGCACTTGGGGTTCTTCTTGGCTCCTGGACCCTCTGGGCTTGCAAGTGGCCTTGGGACCTTCCTTGCTTTCTGGAAGGACACACTGTTCCAGGCTCAGTGGGTTCATTCCTGCAGCAGTTCAGGGCCACAGTCACGGTGGCCCTCAGGGGACAGAGTGGGGGTGTGGCAAGTGGGAGATTGACACTTGGGTCCTGTCTCTTTCCTCAGTGTGGCCTAGGGTGTGTCCCACCAGTCCAGTTCTTCACCTCCACTCCCCTCCTCTGTCATCTTCCCCAGGACATGCTGGGCCATCATCTCCCTACCTCCCACTTCTGACTTGCGCCTGGCCTTGTCCCTAGAGAAGATCTGAGAGCTCAAGGCACCACATGAGTCAGGCCCTCACCAATGGTCCCTTGGTCATGTGTGACTCTTACTGTGGGTCCCTTTCTGGTACCGTTCAGCCCAAGGGGCTGCTCACTGTTTCTGCCTTTCTGTATCTAAGGGGCCTCTTCTCCCCTGACCAAACTCAGACCAGAAAAAATGACATGTAATATCCCTTCACCAAAGCTTAAAAATTAATATGGGCCTCCGTGTGCCACCCTGCCTCCACACGAGCAGCCTGTGCTCTCTGTTTGAGATTAAAACTCACATTTCATTTTTATATGCTGTGCTTAATCCAATAATGATTTTGCGTTGCAAACAGCAATAATATCTCTCAGCATAGTTAATCAGACTAGACTTAATGCTGTCACTATTTATTAACCTTTGTTGAAAAGCAAGAAGTTTCTCTCTGATCTGCGATTGTTGGTCTTGTCAGGATCTATCAAGTGAGAAAACAGTTTTGGCATTCATTAAAACGGCGCAAATCCCGAAATGACAATTGGGGCTGGGTAGGATCTAGTGCGTGAAATCCGCACCGTGTTTATCAGGATGGCTGAGGAGCATGGTGGGGAGGCATGCAGGATGGTGGGGACCCAGCCCTAGATTCCTCCTGACTAAAATCCTTTTCCCTGGAGTTGAGGGAGGGAGGGTGGAGGATGGAGACTGAGCCACCGGGCGTCAATTGTCCTGCCATTCCTTAAGAAGCTAAGCTGTGTGTGTCTCTCATCTCCATGGCCTGCATGGGTCTGGGGAGATGGCGCAGTGGGGAAAGCGTCTCTCTTCAGAGATGGAGACCTGAACTTGGGCCCTTGAACCCATATAAGAGGATGTGTAAAGGTGTGTGTGTGTGTGTGTGTGTGTGTGTGTGTGTGTGTGTGTGTGTGT
>LOJH01000001.1:46806-88063 GCA_001685095.1 Ellobius talpinus | reverse complement strand
GTGTGTGTGTGTGTGTGTGTGTGTGTGTGTGTGTGTGTGTGTGTGTGCAGTGCCAGCTCTGATGTCTGGCCAGCCTGGCCTGCTTGGTGAGTTCCAAGTGCATGAGAGACCTTCTCTCAAAAAACAAGGTCGTTGGCACCTGGGGCTCAGTGCAGGGGTGGAGGGGTCCCAGTGTTCTCAGCTGGGACCTGTGTAAGGAGGGAGGGACCTTGTGGGAACTCCCCGGGCTCCTGGGAGTTGAGCAGGCCCGAGTGTCTTGAAATTGCCTCTCTGGAAAGTTCCCAGGTGAGGCTGATGTCGTGGGTCCGGTCCATAAGCCCTGAGGACTTACTGGTTTGGGGTTTTGTGAACCTTACTGAGATGTCACTGCTAGGCCATCCACTGACCCTGGTTGGCAGCTGATTAGGATAGTTTGTCCTGGGACCTTGGTGGCTCCGGGCACCTCAATTACTTCCTGCTGGCTCTTTTCTGAAGCCACCTGGCCCCAGTGCACTTCAGCGTTACTTCAGCGTTATCCCTTGCTGACCAGCACCGGGATAGTCTCCCAATGCAGGTTCCCATCAGCAGGGCACAGTGAGGCCGAGAGATACTTAACAGGTTCCAGGGCTGTGAGGACGCTGGTGGATGCCATGTCAGACAGACGACTTCTCCCATTCGCCTGGCTGAGTCCTGAAGGGGCAACCTGGTGCCCATACCTGTTCCCCTGATAGGAAACTGACTTTGAGAAAAAGGGAACCTTCCACCTTCTGAAGCATACAAAGGAAGGTGGGCTTTCAGGGCTCCCCTTTAGTCCACTTCTGAGAGCTCCAGCCATGCCTCTGGTGTCCTTCTCCAGTCTTCGCTTTTCAAAGATGGCTTAAGAAGAACCTAACTGGGGGCCGGAGATGTGGCTCAGTTGATGGGGGGGCTTGTCTAACATGTGTGAGGCCCCAGCCCAACACAGCCAGCCATGGTAGTACACACTTTTAATCTCAGCACGGTGTCACTCTGGAATTCTGCAGGGACTCAGAAGTTCAGAGTCATCCCTGACTACATAGTGCACTTGAGGTCAGCCTGGGCTACCTGAGACCCTGTCTCAAAACAAAACAAAAAGCCTGGGAGGGACAGTTCATAGCAAGGTAAATGCAGCAGGCATTCTGGAGTTGCCTGGGGCATCCAAGGTTGGTGACTGACTGGTTGATCTCTCCCAGGAATGAGGAAGCCTCTGCCCTTGTGAGTGGAGGCCGTGAGCGGGTGTGGTTCATTATCTGGAAGAACAAGGGGGGGAAGGGAATGTTATAATTCAGAGCTCTTCCTTGCTTCAGATCGTGAAGGAGCTCAGCCTGGTGCAGAGGATGGGAGCTTCTGGAATTAAGGAAGCTGCCTTTGACTGCGCCAAAATCAATGCCGGCTGCAGCAGAAAAACTACCTTTTATTTCTGCCTTGCAAAAATCAAGGCCTGCATGAGCTCTGGGAGGCAGCATGCCGGGATAGCAGGGCTCTGGGATCTGCCTGTGCGGGGAGAGGAACCGCTTCTTCCCCTGTGGAGGTGGGACCTCAGGACTGCAGAGACCTAACGGGCCCCAGGATGCTCCCAGCCGCACTTACAGTCTGTGCTCTCTTCTCTTCTGGGCCCTGAGAAACATCTTGCCACCTCTGAAGGTTAAAAGAAACCATGTTGAGGAAGCCTGTGGGTTTCAGCTGCACAGGGTCTCTCGTGTCTTCTGTCCGTTCCGTACAGTATTTAAAAGGCTTATTTTAGTTTTTAAAAATTAGGTGTATGTGTACACATGTGTGCATGCACATGCACACATATGTGTATGTGAGTGCAAGTTTTCATGGGACGCAGAAGAGCATCTGATCTCCTGGATCTAGTTATAGGTGGTTGTGAACTATCCAATGTGGGTGCAGGGAACTGAACTCAGGAACTCTGTAAGAGCACTAGGTGTTCTAAACCACTGAGCTATCTCTTCTGCCCCTACTTTAATATTTATTGTATTTTATTTGTGTATATGCATGTATGTGTATGAGCATGTATGTGCACCTGTGTGTGCTTCATGTGTACACATGTATCGACGTCAGAAGACAGCATACGGGAGTCAGCTCTCTCTCTCTGTCAGTTGGGTCTCGGGAATTAACCTCAGGTCAGCGTGCTTGGCTGCAAGTGTCTTTACCCTATCCATCTTGCCGGGTGGCCCTAATGCCACTTGGTTCTAAGATGTAGCATGGCCCCATGTCCTTAGGCACTGAGTTGTTGGGTAGCATCAATTGTTCGCCTGGCTGAGCTCAGCAAGTCTGCAGTCCAGGCCACAGTGCTTGGCACTTTGGGTCATCTCTCAAGAAGGCACATTTGGAAGGATGGAGCTTGCCAGGGATGAAGGGAAATGAAATCCTCATAGGTAAGAGGAACAGCATCAACCAAGGTCCTGGGGGCATAAAGGAGCTGGTTTGGAACTTGATGGAAGCCTGTGGGCGGGATGGTGGAGGGGGCAGGCAGTGAGGGCGGGTGAAGAGTGGTGAGTTCTAGGTGGGAACTGGGAGGAACTTGGGGTCTGAACACCTGACTCAGGTTCTCCCCAACAGGTGGTGGGAATGTCTAATCAGGCCTTGGACACTGGGGCAGTTGGATGGTCACACGCTGTCACCTATTTGTTTGCATAAACTGTGACCTTTGACACCCCCATTCCCTTGTATTCAAACCCTTCCCTTTTCTGTTTGAGTCTATCGCATGCCTCAAGTTCTCTGCGTCTGTGGTGTGAGGGAAGGTTTGAGGGTCCTTGTCATGTCTTAGATGGACTTCCAGCTTAAGGATCATTTTTAATTTTTTAAATGTGTTTTGCCTGCATGTGTGCCTGTGCCCCACTTTTGTGCCTAGAGCCTGTAGAGGCTGGAAGGGGGCATTGGATCTCTTGGTGCCAGAGCTGCAGTTGGATGTGAGCTGCCTTGTGGGTGCTGGGAATGGAGCCCAGATCCTTTGCAAGAGTAGTCAGTGCTCTTAAGCCATCTCTGTGCAGCCCCTGGACATCCAGCTTCAACACTGTGTGCCTTGGTTTCTCTCTTCCAAAGTGAAGTAAGCCTCTGTGTATGGGTTGTTGCTTCCTATGGAGAAGCCTGTCTACCCTCCCGGCAGGCACCAGGTAGCACCCTAGAGCTTCACGGAAGGTCGGGCATGAGTTAATGTCTTCAGCTTCACTCTCCCATTTCAAGACTTCTCTCAATAGTCTGCGCATCCTTTGCATTTTCATATGAATTCAGAAATTAGCTTTTTTCTTTCTTCTACTGACCAACCAAAGCGGGCCCAAGGGGGCTGACAGGGGCTGACCATGTGGACTCACAACTCTGGAGAAAGCAGAAGTGAAGGAGGCCCACGTAGTTGTCCATCCATGAATGCGGATGCGCGGCTCTCCCTCTTCTCCCCCTCTCATCCCAGCTTCTCTCTTAGTCCGCTGGAGTGCCAGCTTAGATCCTTCCTCTGCTCTGCCCTCCAGGCCCCCCTCTTCCTGGCACTAATTCTTCACGTTGTGACGGTTTACATCTGTCACCTCCAGAAAACCATAAGCTCCTGAAGGACAGAGGGACCAGCTCTCTCTGGTTCATGGACTCGAACCCTGGGAGTTTCCCATGACTATTTATGAATGAGTGAGTGCATGAATGAATGAAGGATAAAGTCCCTTCTCATCTTCTGCCGTGCACCTGTGCCTTGCTGATTATGTCATTCACAGTTCCATATACTCCTAGTGTCTGTCTGCAAATGAGTAACTGAGTCCTCTCCAACCCCTGTTTGGCCTTGTGCTTTGTACTCAGCTCCGGATGCCATGTGCTGCACCTTTAGAGTCCGTGATCAAACGCCAGGCAGGTGTGTAATTGTAGTTTTTACATTTGTGGATTTATTGTACATGTGTGTATATGTGTGTGCATGACTGTAACTGTGTTTGCCTGTGAATGGAGGTCAGAAGACAGCTTGCAGGAGTTGGTTCTCTTCGTCCACCATGAGGTTCTTCTAACTTGGGCTGTCAGGTGTGGCAGCAAGCACCTTTATGCGAAGAGTCATCTTGCTGGTCTCGTTGTAGGCAGTGGTGATAATGCAGACCTTTAATTTCTTTGGTTGAAAAAAAGGTACCATTTTCCAGTGTCGCTTAGAGCATTGGGAAAACCAGCCGTGGGTCTTGATTAAATTAGGTTCCACTGGTGAGTGGGAAAAGCTGAGTCTACAAGATGTCAACAGGTAGGGAAGACAAGTGATGCACCCACCCCCGCCCCAGTCCTGAAGAACCACAACATAGGGCATCGTGTTGTTGACTAATTGGTTTGTGGACATGACTGGGCTAGATAGATTTCAATGTGCTTTTGATCCTGAGTCGATATGGAGGCCGGGTGTTAATGAAGTCCCCTGGGCTAGGACTGTAAGGAAGACTGTAGGAAGAACTTTCTGAGAAGACTGGAGGTGGCCAGGCTGCCAGCATGGGCTGCAGAATGTGGGGATTCAGACAGAGGCAGGGGGATTGGGAAGGTGGGGTGCTGCATGGGAGCCCTGGAGGGGGACACTGGGGGGCCCTCTGAGCTGATTCCCTAAGTTAACTAAGACTGAGGAGAAACTTGAGTGGGGCTCCCTAGGGAGCCATCGGAGGAAGATGTCACGCAGTAACATTCACCCTGTCGGAGTTGGTATCTCCTATTCTATTCAATCCCATGTTAGTTGCCGAACAGCCTGGAAAAGCAGAGGCAGCGATGACCATTGTTCGTCCCAAATCACAGATCAGCAAATCGAGACTGATGCCCAGCCTGCTGCTTCAGCTGTAACCAGGAAACTTCTCCAATACCAGCCCTACTGTCTTTGGTGATGGATTTAATTGGCTCTTATTTGTGATTCTAGAACCAAAATGACACCTCTCTTCATAAGGGGCTTGAGAGGTGACTCAGAGGTTAAGAGCATTCTCTGTTTTTCAAGGTTCGCTTTCCCTGTACCCACATGGTAGCTCACAACTGTCTGTAACTATAGCTCCAGGGGATCTGACACCTTCATACAGACATACGTGCAGGCAAAACACCAATGCACATAAAATAAAAATGAATTAATCATTTAAAAATATTTATATGGAGAAAAAAATGACACCTGAATCCACAGAGAACAGTGTCGCCTCAGGCCCAGGGCATAGCAGGACACCTGGTTATTGTGCAACTAGCCGGTTGTCATGAGACACTGACAAGGAAGCTGTGGGGCCGCAGTGGGTTGGCCCGTATCAGGCCACACTGGGTGACTCTTGAGAATCGCAGCAGACAAGCTTCCTTCTCAGGCTGACTCAGATGACTGGACTAGCTTCCGGTGATTGCTGGAAGCTTCTGTTTTCGGGGTCAGTGGTCCATGTGGTGTCTGCTAGTGTGTTCATTTGATTCCGTGGTACATAGCATGAGGGACTCCATCTTGCTGCTTTGGTTCAGCATGCTGGGTTCTCATGTAGAAGGTTAGTCCCAACCCATGGTCTCCCAACAACATTGCTTGGGGAAGTAAAACTCTCTATTGTGTTTGTTTGCTTAGCCCCTGGACTCTGCAGCAGGCCTGATAGGTGGATATTCAGATATCTGGAGGGCAAACAAATACTTTTGAGGAACTGAGGTCAAAGGTTAAGAAGGGCTTCAGCTGGTAGCAACTGTCCAATCGGAAGAGGCTGGGGGAGCCAGCACACCCATGTGACCCTGACAGAGGCAGGGGCATCACAGGTGGAAATGCACTTGTGTAGTTTCTATGTCGACTCATGTTCACCAAGTAGGGTAGGTTGGACCATGATGCTTCCAGAAGCCCTCATTTCCTGGAGCTCTCAAATGGCTCTCAGCAGAGCTGGGGACACTGGATGCCGGGTGTGGTCTAGGGGAACATAACGGAAAGTGCTGAGTAAGCCACCTGTCTTGGGCTTTCTATTGCTGCTATAAAACAGCATGGTCAAAAAGCAAGTTGGGAGGAAAGGGTTTATCCGGCTTACTTAGGGCAGGAACCTGGAGGCAGGAGCTGATGCAGAGGTCGTGAAGGGGTGCTGCTTACTGGCTTGCTTACCCTGCCTTGCTCAGTCTGCTTTCTTAAAGAACCCAGGACCAACAGCCCAGGGATGGTACCACCCACCATGGCCTGGGCCCTCCCCCATTGATCACTAATTGAGAAAATGCCTTACAACTGGATCTCATGGAGACATCTCCTTAATTGAGGCTCATTCCCCTCTGATGACTCTAGTTGGTATCAGATTGACTCAGAACCAGCACCTGTCATTCCATACAGGCTGTATCATGCCATGGTGAAGAAAGAGCCTATACATGCTTTGGTGAGTTCATGCCACACACCGTGTCCCTCATTCGTGGGTGTCACTCATCACGGTCACTTAGAGACCCATAGTGATGGAGCAGCTGCTGCCAGCTCTGATACAGCGGTCACCATGTTTGAAGTCTGGAGACTTCTACAGTCTCATGCCAACCATAAAGCTCTTCATTCTTGCTTCATGTCTGTGTTCCTAGTCACGTGGCGTCACTCAGCCCCAAGGAGGCAGTGGAGGCAGAGATCCGAAGCTCTGTAGAGATATTCACATCTGCCATGTGCACTGGTAAAAGAATATGTCATCTGACTCCACAGCAACCCTGAGAAGAATACCGGTAAACATAGCTGACACTGCCACATGCTCTGTGCCATTTGCCAGAACAGCATGCTTAGCTCCATCCAATCATCCCATCCAGTAGGTGCTGGAATAATTCCCATTTTACAGGTAAGAAAATAGAGGCTCAAAGAGGTAAAGTTACTTGCCCAAGGTCACACAGCTAGGAAGTGGTAGACACAGTGTTTGAACCTGAGCCATTTTGGCTACAGAATCTATAAAGTATTAACCCATTTACTGATGGAGAATATTGAGACTCAGTTAAGCCCCAGCTGTCGCTTATCATCTTGCCATAGTCTCCAGTAGGAGAAGTCCCTATTTCATTTGGGCAGTGGGGATTATCAGCCATCCCTCCTGGGTATCTCTTGGATGGGCTCCTCACAAGCTCTGAGTTCCTGAAGTGAGCCCTGTACCGTGCCTGGTTGGTAAGGCCAAGACTTTACTTTTGGTGTTTCTAGACAGGGTTTCTCTGTGTAGCCCTGAAACTTGCTGTGTAGACCAGGCTGGCCTCGACTCACAGAGACTCTCCTGCCTCTGCATCCTGAGTGCTGAGATTAAAGACGTGTGCCACCACTGCCCAACTGAGCCAAGACTTTTCAAATCCATCACTCAACCAGACATTAGTAAGCATTAAATGACAGAGCTGGAGGAGTGACTTAGTGGTTAAGAGCCTGGGCTGTGCTTGCAGAGGACCAGAGTTCGGTTCCCAGCACCTTAGATTGCTAACAACCACCCGTGACTCCTGTTCCAGGGGATCCAATACTTCCAGCCTCTGTGGGCACCTACGCTCACATGCCTAAGACCTTATACAATTAGGATATGCACATATTAAATATACAGTCTCTTAGAGAGTTAAGTGATACAAATACGTCAGAGTTTAGTAACCTGCTTTATCCAAAGGGACACAGTTGAGGGCAGCAGCAGCTGTCCAAAACCTCAGGTAGTGTTAACCTCCTATGGGCTGTGTTTTTTCCATGTATACAAACCTGGAATGAAGTTCAGTTTTTATAATTCAGGCATGACAGGGGATAAACTAACAATAAAGTAAGATTTTTGTGACAACATCCCTTCAAACCATGAAAGCAGGCTGGGGAGTGGCCCAGCCAGTAGAGCATGAGGGACCTGCATTTGAGCTCAGCATCCACATAAAAAGCAGGTACAGGGTTGTGGGCCTAAAATCCCAGTGCTGAGGGCGGGCAGGCAGGCAGGCAGGCAGGCAGGCAGGCAGAGAGACAGGAAGGTCTGTGGGGCTTACTGAGCAGGCTATAGCTGAATTGGCAGGCTACAGGTTCCACGAGAGACTCCATCTCAAAAATGGTGTGGAGAGCACTGGAGGAAAGTGCACACCTCCTGCTGTCAGTGCACACACATGTTCACGTGCATACATATATCCTGAGGTTTGTGCACACATGTCCACGTGCATGCACATATCCCGAGGTCTGTGCACACACATGTCCTGAGGTCTGTGCACATACATGTCCACGTGCATACATATATTCTGAGGTCAGTGCACACCATGTCCATGTGCATGCATATATCCTGAGGTTTGTGCACACACATGTCCATGTGCTTGTGTATAGAGTTTTGTGACTGCTTCCCTGTCACTCAAAATACCTCACTGTGTTCTCAAGATACTGTGAGGTGGCTTGGTGCCTGTGTAGCAAGGGGAGTAAGCAGGGTGACGCATTGCTGGGTTAGGGCGTAAAGGTTCTGTGACACAACACTGCCATTCTAGCGACAGTTAGTCTGAAAACTGAGACGGTTACCAGGCACATGGTGGGTGGGAGGGTCACACATATAGTGTAGGTATATGCCAGAAGAAGTTCTGATACCACTTCCTGGCTGGGACAGAGCATGAGCGTGTGACCTTTCATCCAATACTGGAGTAATACATAATTCAAAACTTATGAACTGTTTATTTCTGGAATTTTACCTTTATTTTTGAACAACAGTGATCTCAGTTAGATGAAACCATGGAAAACTAAATCACAGATCCTGTAGATATTTTTTCCATCGTGGGCCATATGGTCTCTGTCACGGCTACTCAACTCTGCCACAGCAAAGGCAGTGTGTGCAAGAAAGAACATGGCTGATTTCCAGTCAAACTTTATTTACATTATCAGATGAGCTGGATTTGGCTCACAAGCCAGAGTTTCCCAGCTTTTGTCTAGAATGTCCCTTACCTGTCCAGAGATTTTTTTTTTCCAAAGACGAGGTTTTTCTAACTATCCTAGCTGTCCCGGAACTCGCTTTGTAGACCAGGCCGGCCTCTTAGATCCACCTGCCCTTTGAAATGCTTGATTTCTCCAGGTTCTGACTCTGGCCAGAGCCCTCTTCACTGATCTGTCAGGCTGAGTTCCATTCCTGCGGAACCAGACCTTTCCTCGGAGTCCCATCCAGTCCCCCACAGCGACATGTGCCTGTATCCTCAGAGGTTTGGATTTCACAGATAGAGCTCTGCTGTCTAAATAGAACTATAGAAGATTCCAGGCCTGTCCACTTGGGGCTGCTGAGAATTCTTTGCCAGGAGCTCTCGAAAGCCTGATGCTTCTCACCCCTAATGTTAATTTAAAATAAAGAGAGTGACTCTCGGGGCTGGGGAGAGGCTCAGTTGGTAAAGTGCTTGCTGCACATACATGAGGACCTGGGTTCGGATCCCTAGGGCCCATGTAAAAAGCTGTGCTCAGTGATGCATGCCATCCTAGCACAGGGGAGGCAGAGACAGGAAGATCCCTGAGTCTTGCTGGTCAGCCAGTCTGTTGAGTAGGTGTGACCTGTGGCTTCAGTGAGAGACCCTGACTCAAAAAATAGGATGGAGAGTGATTGAGCAAGACACCTGAGGTCTATCAACCTTTGGTTTACGTGCACACACATGACACGCTCGCTTTTTACATGGGCCCTAGGGATCCGAACCCAGGTCCTTATGCAAGCACAGCAAGCACTTCACTGACTGAGCCTCTCCCCAGCCCCGGGAGTCATTCTCTTTATTTTGAATTAACATTAGGGATGAGAACCATCAGGCTTTCATAGCTCCTGGCAAAAACGTCTCAGCAGCCCCAAGTGGACACACACACAAAGCAACTGTTTGAGGTCATCTGCCACTGTCTGCCTTCTCTTCGCGCCCCCCGCCCCCCCCCAGGTCCAGCAGGACACACACCCCTCACGGAGGAGGAATAGATTTTACAAGTAGCTTCTTGGAACAGGGATGGGCTAAGCGGTTGTAATTTCTCGTGAGGCTGTTTTTATAGAAGAAAATCGAGTCAACACTCTGGAGTATACTCGGCTCTTTCCTGAGATGGGAGAATTAATCAAGCTGCAGAGTTTGCTGTCTTAAGACGCCGGGCAGGAGGGCCCATTTCATCAGCAGATTGGCGCTGGGAGGCGCGGATGAAAGGAATGCCGGCCCTCTCCCGGTGCCTTAAATATTGGCAGGCGGTGGGGTCAAGATGTTTCCTTTTCTTTTGTTTGGGAAAGCCATACAGATAATTAATGCTGCTGAAAGGAGCCTGCTCCTCTGGCGTCTGCCAGGCTGGGCTCCCCCCACCCCACAGTCTGGGATCTTCTGGGGAGGAAAAGAAAGTGAAGCCCCCAGGGGGATGCTGGCAATTTACACAAGCAATAAATATCGTCCAGAGAGCAGACAGAACTAGCTAGGGCCTCACAGCTACAGACATTTGAGAGGAAGACTCAAGTCACAGTGTACACCAGTGAACTTGACACAGGGAACGCTTTAACGCCATCCGGTCCTGCATTGTGCGGCCCTAAGGTGTGGCTGTCACAGTGATGATTTGGAAAGGGAAAAGCCCGGGGAGGGCACACAATGGGTTTGATGCTCAAAGGTCTTTGTTGTGCTGCTTATATGGGTAGCAGGAAAATCTACCATCATGTCGGAGGCAGCTGTGGGATCATGTGCTCTTAGCCAAGTCTAGTGGGTCCCCAGGATCCCTGTGTGTGCCTAATCATGCCAGAACCAGGGCACCACAAATAGCTGACTTGCTGAGTCTTGGTTTCATGCAGTTTCTGTATTTCACTCCCTCACACTTCACTAATGTGAAAAGGACTCTCGCTGGTCCCGCTGGACAGATAAGGAAACTGAGGGTGAGATCATATAGCTAGCCAGAGTCAGATCCAGGATTGCAGCCTGTGTAGTCAGCTCCAAAACTGATATGGAGGTGGGGACAGGGAAGATACATCCGTGCACTCTAGTCAGCCAGCTTATATGACATCAATTAACCATTTCAAAGCACATAGCCCAGAGGCTGTTGGTACACTCAGTGTCGTGAGATGGTCACTCCGGGCTCATTCTGAAATATACTCCTCTCCTGACTGTTAAACCAACCGGCCTCAAGGGGAAGCTCACACGCGTTACCAGTCCCTCTCTGGTGTGTTCTGTTGTCATTAAGGACTGCCTCCTGACGACAGCTCCTGGCGGGGATCTCTAGCATCTGACCTCTTGCACCAGTCTCTTTCCCTTCCGGTTGTGCTTTCAGGGTTTCTTAATGCTATAACAGCTTTGGTACCTCATGCCTTTTCATGATTGATTACTATTCCACGGCATCCCACGGCAGTCCATGGGTGGATCTCGTTTTCTGCCTCTGCCAGGGCTGGCATTTGAACTGTGTCCTTTGGAAAGGCTGTTATGATTAGTGATGTGAGGACGTAGAGACGGCATTTGCTTGAACTCCTGCTTTGGATTCTTTGGGGGTGTGGAATGGCCTACTGATGTGGCCACTGTGCTTTCCTTTTTGGGGAAAGTCCCCCCAGACTGTTCATGGCTGGTAATCTTTAACTGTGGCTAGATCTCTCAGGCTGCCCCAGGTTGAGCTTGTTGGATCTTCTTGCAAAGCAGCTATTTAGCTGTGTCTTTGCACAGCAGACTTATTACTTGAGTACCAGGAAAATTCATCTATGTAACAGATTTGGGGTACCACCATCGTGCCAGATGTTGCACCAGGTGCATTGAGGAGCATCTGGGTGACTCTTGTGTCAGGCCTGACTGGAGTGACATGCAGAGTTCTCAACCACACTGCCCTCAGCTGAGGTTGCTGATGATGGGTGGACTCAGCCTTCTGAGGGCTTGAGGTCAAGGCTGGGAGCCTCTGGGATTTGCCCATTAGCAAGCCTGGGCCAGCCCTCTGCCTGTGGTAACTCATTGCTTTTGAATAACAGCCCATCTGTTTGCTAATAGGCATGCTAAGCTCAGAGAGGCTGTGAGGCTCACCCAAGGTCACCCAGCAAGGGTGTGAGCTGCCATCTGTCGGGTTCTTCCTGGGGACTAGAAAGGTAAATGTAGCTGTCATCCTAGCACTCTGGAGGTCGAGGCAGGAGGGTCAGGAGTTCAAAGCCGGCTGGGGCAACAGAGTGGAACCCTACCTCAAACAAACAAACAAAGAGTCCAGCTTTTTGTTTTTTCCTTTATAATGGAGAACGTTATCTATAAAGAATAGTAAAATAGCCCTCATTGCCCCATCATACAGCTGGAGGCTGGCCATTACCCTCTTCTGAATAGCAAACACACACCTGGAGCATTTGAGACAAAGCTCGGGTGTGTCTGTGGATGGTGGTGGGATCCTCACTGGCCATCACTTTTGATTTTCTACTTTGCAGATTTAGAGGTTTCTGTCTTTTTCCTGCCTGACTTGTACAGCTGTACTTTTGGGATTCCCACACTCCTTCCAATGGGAAACGAGGCTCCTGCCTCTCCCCGCCCTGAGCTCCTTCCTGTAAAGTACTGGGGACAGGGCCCACCTCTGCTGGGTTTTATCTTTGGTGTGCTGTGAGTGCACTCACACGTGTGCACATGCGTGTGGAGGCCAGAGGTTGATATCAGGTGGCGTCCCCAGGACCCACTCACGGGCCTGGAGCTCACCGAGTAGGCTGTTCTGGCTAGCCAGCAAACCCCAGGGACCAGCCTGTCTCTGCCTCCTCATGCTCTAGGGCGACAGACACGCACTGAGGCGCTTGACTTTTTACATTTGTTCTGGAGATCCGAACTCCGGTCCTTCAGCTTTCCAGAAAGGCTTTCTCCAACTCGGCCATCTCCTCCGCTCCAATTTTCTTTTCGTCTTTCTTTTTCTTTTCTTGTTTTGTGTTTTGTTGAGCAAGGTTTTTCTGTGTAGCTTTGGAGCCTGTACTCACTCTGTAGACCAGGCTGACCTGGAACTCACAGAGATCCACCTACCTCTGCCTCCCAAGAGCTGGGATTAAAGGTGTGCACCACCACCGTCTGGCTTTCATTATTAATGTGAGTTTTAAAGCATAGGTCCTGCCCCTTGAGTTTTCAGAATCAGCCCCCTACACATACACACCCAAGAGGATGGCTGAGGTCCCCTGGTCCCAAATGTGGCTTTTAGGGGGATGGTCCTCACTCTGGCAGCTCTCTCTTTTCTTCCAGCAGCCCCACTTAGTGTATGGTAAGGAGGTCCTCAGGGCTCAGGTATCATACGACAGACCCTGTGAGACACCAGCCTCTGAGCCTTACTTCTGTAAGTCAGACTTGAAGTTGGTTTGTGTGGATGGAGTACAAATAGAGGTACATAGTGTTGAACATTGAGTTAAGCGCTCAATAATTTTTTTACTAGAACCTTCTCTCCAGGCTGCTTAGAAGTGATGGAGAGATGAAGTCTCACATCCCTGATGCTCACTAAACATCTGATCGCCTGAGTACAGCCCTGCGGTGGAGTTTGTGAAATGGGGCTGTGGGCGAGCCATGCAATAGGCTATGTAGCCTAGTCTTCTGCGATGGTGGGGGCTCCAGCTGCCAGGACCCCCGCTCTGCCAGCTCCCCACCCTAATGTGGCCGCTCTGGGCCCACCACCACTGGGAGGGATTTGGCACGAGCACCAGCAGATGCCAGCCTCGGCCCGTGCACAGATGTATCTGCCAGTTTCTGACGGGAAGACGTGATCTGGGAATCACTCACTTCATTGATAATTAAATTCAAATTAAGAGAGATTTGCATTTATGAAATGCCTGTTTGACAAGGTGTCACCACTCCACTCACCACCAGGGTGCTGGGGAGCTGATGGGAGAGGGACTGCTGGGGGAGCGGATGGAGGGCGGCAGAGGGTCACAACTCTGTAGGGAATGACACCACAGGGTCTCCTCCAGGCCACCTAACCTCTCCAAGTCTCACACTACCCTCAGCTGCCCACAGGGTCCCCCTCAGGGTTTCACAGCCATAATATGACTTTGAGTGTCAGAAGGAATCTTCCCATGCCTGCCACGCCCCCCATCAAATATTAGTCCCAGCTTGTCTCTAGGGACTTAGATCCTGATCGTCCCTTCCTACCCCAGGTGTGTCTCACGACCCCATGTGGGACCCCATTGGGACCACAAACCTTCTATAGCTACCTTTGTCTTGCCTCCCTCTTCCACCTCCTTTAGGGGCGTAGCTGTCTCGCCAAAAGGCCAAAGGCACAAAAAACCCATTTCACACCCCATCCTACTGGATTCCCCACACTGACCTCATACTTCCAAGATGGCTGCTTGTGTGCCACTCATCCTCAGTCTCCCGGGCCCACTGTCCTCTATCAGGGCTTGCTGTATCTATCACTTTGCAGATGAAGACCCCAGTTCCTTTCGATGTGGTTAGACATGAGGGTGACTTCACTTCCCAGATTCACTAAGGCTTTGAAGCTCTCGGCTTTTGGCCTCACGGTCAGCTTTTTTCTTTTTCTTTCTCTTTTTTTCCTCAAGATAAGGTTTCTCTGTGTAGCCCTGGCTGTCCTGGAACTTGCTCTGTGGACCAGGCTGGCCTTGAACTCAGAGATCTGTTTCTGTCTCTTGAGTGTTGGGATTAAAGGTGTGTGCCAGTGGCTACAGCCAGCTTTCTTCCTCCTGTCATTCTTCCAGCCCACGGCTGTGATTGACACTCACAGCAGGTCAAGGTAGCCTGTACCCGCCAGGCCGAGGTGTCTGCAGAAGCAGGGTGAGCTGGGGCTTTTCTTTGTGATCAGAGTTCGGGGCTTCCTCGAGCCCACCAGAGTCCTTGTGTGACCTCCAAAGCTGTGTGACCTTGGCAGTTTCCACCACCTTTTTGAACCTCAGTTTCCCCCTCCGTAAAGCAACATCATATCTCACTGTGGTGTTGCTAGTGTGACATTTCTGTGCCTTTTTCTACATGGGAACAGTAAATGGGAGAATCTGTGGTGATTCCCACGTGACTCTCACATGACTCCCACATGACTCACATGACTCAGCTCTCTAATTTTCCAGTGTCCCTTCAAAGGTTGCGAGGAAGCAGCATGTAAGGAGGTGACCCCCAAACCTTAGAATTAAGATATTTATTCACTTATGTCCCATACATGTGAGTTTGTATGTGCAGATGCATGTGCGCATTTGTGTGTGTGTATGTAGAGGCTCAAGGCTGATGTTGCAAGTCTCCTTTGATGACTCTCCACTGTATACATTGAGGCATGATCTCTCACGTGACCCCAGAGCTTGCTTGTCTAGCCAACCAGCATTCTCTGAGAGTTCTTCTCTATCTCCTGTGTGTTGCCTACCAGCCTTTCTCATGGGTCCTGGGGATCAGAACTCTGGTCCTCTTGCTTGCATGGTGAGTGCTTTCATCCTCAGCTTTTTTCACAGCCCTGCAATTATAATTACATTCTGTTTCTCCTTAGGGGCTGATTAAGGGCTCAGGTTTTGGCTCCATTGCGCACGCACACACCCGGTAGGAATATCTCCTTCAGTGCTTGAAAGAACCCTGTGGTAGTTGAGGGAGAGAACCTTCCTCCCAGCCACAGGTTTCCTATCTCTGAAGTGGGCACAGCACCGTGTCCTTGAACAGAATGAAATGATAGGAAGGACTGGCCTTTCCAGCTGTCCCCATACTGTCCTGGACTGCCTTAGCCTCTAAGAAGCCAGTACCAACCCACGTTACAGGGAAGGGACACTGAGATGCAGAGAGGTGACACAACCTCTTAAGTCACACACCCAGTGAGTGACAGTTCTGGGCTACCTCAAAGCCTAGAGTCCCCAAGTCCTGGTACCCCTCCCCATGTCAAGTTCTAGTTTCAGATGGTGTTCCCAGTAAATGTTGACAGCAGTGGTGGCAGGGGGCACTTGGACGGGGTGGGATGGACAGACACAAGGACTTCCCGATAAATCCCTGCACACTCTCAGATCTCCACCCGACTGTTGAATGAGAAGGCATGCACCAGGCCAGCCCCTTATTGAGTTCAGCCAGGCGTCCAGAAAGCAGTGGCATCGCCTCTACTGGCTCCCCCAACTCGCTATCTCTGAAGCCAGGTGGAATATTATAGCTCAAGGTACGGTGGCATGAAGTATCGCCCGGCCGAAAAATCCCCCTATATCTGCTGTGCTATCTAATTACTGCCTTAGAGAAGTCTTCAGACCATGTATTGAACATTATAAATGGGAATAAGATGGTTCTGGTAATGGCTTAATAAAACAGGTGAGGCTGTCTGCTGAGTCCTTGGACTGCAGCCAGATTGATCTGTCAGGGAGGCAGAAGGCAGGGCCTGCGTGGGGCCCTTGCGCTGTCTCTGTGAGGGACCATGGACTCTTGGAAGCACTGGTCAGGGTTTTTTTTGGCTAATAGCAGTCATCAGGTTGGATGGAGAACTGTCAATCACCAGTTCCGCCTTCTAAAGCTGTTAGCTTCTGACTGGAGGGAAAGTGCCATGGCTGAGGATATGTGGATCCACTGTGGTGGTCATGGCCGGAGAGGAAGATGGGCTCAGTTGTGCAGTGAGAACAGATATGAGCTCTCTATCCTACTGTGCCATTGCTGTGTGCCCAGGAAGCTATTGTGGACTCGAGTCTCCCTGCCTTCTGTGTACGTTGGTGACCTGAGCTATGATTGTCTGCCCCCGTTCCCCCTCCGAAAACACTGAGTGTTACGTAGTCGCCTTCGTCTCCGTGCCTGGAGCCACCACCACCCAGTTCCTCGACTCCCATCATCGCTATTGCCAGTGCAAACCTTCCTGCTTGCACATGCTTCCCCGACCGGTGACAGGGAGGGCACATGAGGATCCATGTCCTGAGGGGGAGGGAAGATGTCCCTAGGTGCTCTGTGTGGTCCCAACCCCACTCTAGCTTCCCCATCTACCCAGACTCCTGTGCGGTGCTGGAGGTCAAGTTCCAGCACATCCAGAGCCCCTCCCCAGGCCTGGCATTCTCATCAGGCGTCATCCTCGTCGTTATGGCAACAGGACCCAGGACCCCAGAGACGGGACATAGAATTAATGGCAGCGCTGGGTAAAGGATTCCTGTCTGGGCGAGCTTGATGGATTATGTTGACGAACCATTTGTCATACTGTAATTGTTCTGGCAAATGTAATACCCACTAGTATAAACATCGCACTGCTTTGCTAATAAAACCCAAAATAGGAAGAGAAAGGATGATACAGTGCCATGCTCACTTAAAGAGACAACGCCTCCTTTCTGCGTGGGGTCACTGCTCTTCCCTGAGGTATCGGTGCCAGGCAGCGGTTGCCTGTCCAGCATGTGCAGTGTGGCTGCTGGGCTGGCCTTCCCTCACCTCCTTTGCACATTTATTATTATTATTATTATTATTATTATTATTATTATTATTATTATTATTTGGTGGTTGGCCTTTTTCTCCAGTAGAGTCCATTTGCCCAGGATTTAAGGCCACTGACTCCGAGAAGCCCTCTTGGACCTGCCTCCCCTGAGCAGCCAGCCTTTCTCTGAGCTCTCTTCCCTTTGGCTCCCTGCTGCTAGCTAGGAGGTTCCTGGAGCTAGGGTGAGGGTCTGAGTGTCTCCATCTCTACCCCTCCCCAGAGATACACACAACGGTATCTGGGACACAGATGGCACCTGATGGATGCTCAGTGAAGGGTCTAGCTGAGCAGCCTCGTGGACCACACCCACCCACCCACATCCTCAAGAGCCATCTGCGGCTCTGGCTGGGCCTGCTCACCCACTGTCCACATTTGGCCACTGCTTCTGCCCTTTCCTAAGTCCCCAGCTGCCTAACTCCCAGGTGTCACCTGCCTCAGATAGCTGCACCGTGCAGGTCCTCAGACAGACAGCTCTCAGCTCCTTGGGCTTCACGCTGTCAAGGCTCAGTGCTTCTACGCTGCTTTCCCTGTGCTTTGCCAGGAGCAGCTGAGGGTGTGTTCACCTGATCTGACCGTACCTGCCCTTGGAGCCTCTGTAGACACCACGTTTGGCTGCCTGGAACAGGAAGCCGAGGAAACAGTGTCTGACGTCAGCTGGCACATTCACTTATCTTTTAGGGTAGCGTTAGGTTTACAGCACAACTGAGCGCCTGCCCATCCCCACTGCAGTCAGCCTTGCGGTCCTTATCCACATGCAGTGGCTGCTTCTCCTCCAGGCTCACGTCTGCAGGCCAGGAAAACACTAAAAGAGGAAGCCAAAGATGCAGAGGGAGAATTAGTTCATCCTCTATAACCGACCACTCAAAGCTGCAAGAGAACAGGGACGACATCACTTCCTCCAGCTCAGGTGTCCACGTCCTGACTCTCAGTACCTCGTCTGGGCTGGATCTTAAAGAGGTGACAAGATTCACATGAGATCAGTGACGTGAGGTAGCGCCAATCCAAAGTGACTTCTTTCCCTAGAAAATGAGGCAACGAGGACACAGACTCACAGAGGAATGGCATATGAGGACACCACAGATAACAGTGTTCTGGGGACAGATGATAGTGGTGGTGGCTGCACAGTGTGGTGTGCTGTGCTGAGCCCACAGAGCCAGGTCCTCGGAGTGGTGCAGTGTGGACCTTATGCTGTGTGTGATTTACCATCCTTGTTGCTATTGCTTAGAATCAGTCCTCTTCTGGTACTGAGCCATACTGTGTCTGCCTGTCCTTTTCATTCTTGCTGGGATGGAAGCGGGGACCTTAACACATGCTAGAGAAGCACCCCCCTTGAGTGCTGCAGCCCTCTACTGCGGTCAAGTGATCTGAAGCAATCTTCAGATCACAATCCCCTTACTGCACAGGCAAGGGCGCTCATTCCCAGTCCGTCACAGTGCCAAGGTTCAGAGAGGGTAAAGCATTTGTCCAAAGCTGCAGAGCTTGCTGGCTGCTGTACTGGTCCCTGTGTCTGAGACCTGTTCTCTCCACCGCTCCCCCTCCCCCTAACCTAGACTCTGATTAAACCAGGGTTGTGTTTTGTTGTTTCTTTGGCTGGGACGTTCGTTCAACACCGTTGTTGTGGGGACAGTCTGTGCTGTGGAGGGCCAGCTGCAGCACCCACGGCTACTTGGTCCTCATGAGATGCCAGAAGCATTTGTTGACTTTTGTGGTGAGTTTATCCCTAGGCACTGGTGTCCCCAGGGAAGACACCTCCACTCTGGCAGGGCTGAGTTCCCAGGGGCCTCTTGACCACACTCAGGATGCCATGCGGCTACTCAGGTTTGAAGCCACCCCAATCTGGTCTGTGGAGATGCACCAGGTGGGAGAAGGGTTCACAGTGCTTTCCTTTGCCTTTGGAAGGGCTCCAGAGTGCCCCAGCTCCCGTTACCCTCTCACCCTGTGCACCATGGGCTATGTTGAATGCCCATTTTTGGCATGTGGCTATATGTATATATTTGCAGCCTTAACGGTGCTCATTGGCAAGTTTCTAGAAACAAAACAAATCCTTGTTTAGTGTGTCCCAAAGTTTGCCCCCCACCCCAGGGTGTTTCTGTGACAAACCTCAGGGCTCTGTTGACTCCATAAAGCAGAAAGTGTGTGAGCCCATTTTGATGGAAAATCCTATTGGTGGGCTTACATGATGGCTGACGTGCACAGTAGGTGCTTAGCTGTTTCTCTGTGGCCAAAGGCAGAACAGCGAGGCCAAGTATCTGCTTTCTTACATTTGTCTCTATTATTTGAATATGTTTTATGACAACATGTTATTACTTAGTGGCAAGAAAGAAAGAAAGGAAGAAAAGGAAGGAAGGAAGGAAAGAAAGAAAGAAAGGTAGGTCTTCCTCCAAAGCAGGAGATTTCAGAACTCTCACGGGTGCCTGTCCTGTGGAAACTGCAGAGGGTGAGGCCGCGTGGGGTCCCCAGTCCTGCTGTGTTCTCCCAAGGAACACTGGGCTGCTGTCTGCCATTTTTCCTGGGGCTTTGTGGGGTGGGAGGGGTATGGAAGGTAGGAAGGCAGCTGAGGAGCAAAGACCAGCGTCTGCCCTGCTTCTGTCCCATCAGGAAGCAGAAGGCGAACTCTTAGTGACTCCCAGCTCCTTCCAGATCCACTGAGCCTCAGGACAGACCTTGTGGGTGGTGGTATGGAGATGGAGGAGGGGAATAGAATTTTAGCATCAAAAGAGGCAAGCAGGTGTCTGGGTCATAGGGTGAGAACTTTTTTTTTCAGATTTTTTTTCATTCATTCAGGAGTTAATTGGCTAGTTAGTCATCTCGCAGTCGTGGGGGGAGGAAAAGACCCCACACTCAGACTCACACACATCTCCATATTCTGAAGCTCTTTAAGCGAAATGCCACCCTGGGTGTTGTTGTTGTTGTTATTGTTTTATTTTTTAGTTTACAACTGACCGGGTCAGTAGGAAGAAAGACAGACGCCTCTCCAATGTTTGGAGTCCTGCGTAATTTCTATCTCTTGACCTTTGATGTATTTGGATGTAAGCAGCAGTGAAAAGGAAGAGCTATGACCGTCATTTCACACCCTGGCTTTACTAACCGGTTCCTGCCCGAGCGCCGGGGGTTTTAAATTGGCTAATGCGGAATGCTCGCTGAGCTAATAATAATTCAGATTACTTCTGTCAGCTATTCCGGTTTCATGGGTAATTTAGTAGTTGAATAAATTTTTTTTTAAAAAAAATTCATTCGTTACCATGGGCTGCGATGAATCAGTAGATGGTTTAACATTGGCAGCGGTAACTGTAAGAAGATTTAAATCGCTACTGAAAAGGATTTGAGTGAAGGTAATGTTTTATAATGTTCTAAGCCATATGCACTACTTTCAGGCCTCATCAGTTTTACATTGATTCCTAGTGAAGTGTTTAATTGCATCGTGAATGCTATATAATTCAGTTCTTTCTACTAATATGGGATATATCTCAAAGTGATATACAGCCCTGACAGGGGGAATTCACCGGTTTGCGTCTGGGTTTAGGAGGACAACGGGTACCGGGTGCCTTCGACCACGTGGAAGGTCAGTGGCCCCCTGGGGTGGAGGGCTGGGGCTTGGCTCCATCTCAGTGAGAGTAGAAGGCGTTGTTGGCACATACAGGTTGAGTGGTGTCTGACACCAAGGGGCCCACCAAGGGGCCATGCCAGCCGGATGGGTCAGGGGGGTGGGGAAGTCCCTCCGGCTGGCTGACACAGTGCATGGAGCTTTGCATAGAGCTGGCAAGGCCTGTGCATGCTGATGGGCCACTTGCAAGTGGCTGCCGGTCCTTCTGTTGTCATCTGTTTAAGCATGCCTTGAATATTCACAGGGGTCTCTGCCGTGGAGGAAGTGGTAGCAGGTTTGCAGGGTGAGGGACTGGCACGCACACCTTGGAATAGTCTAGAGTCAAGTGACAGAGACCTGAGGGGCCTGGGAAGCGGACACAGTTGGCAAAGTGCTTGGCTTACAAGTATGAAAGCCTGAGTTTGGGTCCCTAGTACCCACATTTTAAAAAGAGCTGGGCATGGTGGCACTCACTTGCAATCACAGCACCAGGGAGGTGGGGGACCAGCAACCTCCTGAAGCCTTTTGGTCAGCCAGCCTAACTGCATCTGTGATCTTCAAGCTAATGAGAGATCCTGCCTCAAAAAATAAGATAGAGAGTGATAGAGACATGACCTCTGACCTCCACACGCACAGGCACACATGTATGCTCACGTACATATATTACACATAGAAGAAGCTGGTGGATTAACCCCCACAGTGACTCCTGGCAGTGTCTAGCTATGGGGATCTGAGGTCATAGAACACATAGAAATATGTATTCTCAGAAGGGGAGGGCCAGCCTATATCTCCAGTCACATCCCTAGGCTCCAGTCCATAGGAGCAAGCTAGATCTCCGAATTTGTATGCAAAATCCCTCGTTTTTAAAGAAAAATTCAAACATATACACCATCCAGGCCAAACTAAATACAGTATGTCTGTGGGCATAGGCTGCCTGAGCCACCTGTTTGCCGTGTCTGTTCCCGGGCAGGGCTCTGCTGTTAAAGCAAGATTTTTTTTCCTGTCAGCTGACAAATGCAGTTCAAGATGGGGGAGGCAGTGCAAAAGGCCTGCCAGCCTGGGATGGATCACTGGAGTTGGGCATGGCCATACTGTAGGCAGGGAAGAAGAAGGCTGACAGTTGGGAATGGGGAGGATACCTTCTTAGGTAGAAAGACGAAGGGACAGGCAAGGTGAGTGGGGTCCTAAAAGCCCTTGGTAGAGGCAGAGGGGCCTGAGGCAGGGATGTCTCTGCTGGGTGACAGCAAAACTCAGTGCTTGCAGCCATCACTCAGTCACTTGACTCCTGCTTCAGAATCTGAGGTGACGTCATTCCAGGGAGACAGTGGTCACCAGGAGAATGCCCTTGCTTTCTGCAGCCTCTGTGTTTACGGAGACAGATAAGCCACACTCAAATGTGTCATGACTACCATAGGAGGTTGGCACAGGTGTCCCTTGCCCTTGCCCTCCAAGGACCTGCTTGCCTAAACTCCCATCCTACGTTCTCAGAAACAGGGCCACCATGACAACACTACAACCTGACTGGTTCACAAGAATGTTTCTCCCCTCAATCCCCTCTGGAACCAAGTGGTTCCTTCGAGGCCTCCCCTTCCTTCCCTTTTCTCCTGCACAGGTGTCTTCCTTTGTATTTTTACTACGTTCTTCCTACATTGCCCTCATGTCCAAAATACCCTCTTTTCTTAAGGACCAAAGTCTCAAATTTGGTGTAGAGACTTTGAATCCCAGCGTTTAATCCCAGCATTCGGGAGGCAGAGGCAGTCAGATCTCTGTGAGTTCAAGGCCAGCCTGGTCTACAGAGTGAGTTTCAGGACAGCCAGGGCTACTCAATGAAACCTTTAGAAAACCTTTAGGTTGGAAGTCTTATCAGACAGACCCAAAGCAGTGACCTTATTGGAGCTTGATTGGTCTGTCCAGTCCAGACTCTGTCTGCAGATAAGATCACATCCTGAGGTCTTCAAACATGTGGGAATGAATATCACCATTCAGTCTTACACATTCTAATTAGAGGGATAGCAGGGATGTGATTGTGGCCAAGCAAAAAAAACTAGAAAACTGCCACAGCAAGGGGCTGGGTGTGAGGGCATCTATCTGCTCTCTGATGCTGGTCACATCTGTCCCAGAGTGGCAGGACCTTCAAACACAGTTGGTGCGTGTTTAGCCATCTGATCTCAGCTATCAGCAAGCAGCCTGGCTCCACCCTCTGCATGGCACCAGCACGATGTAATCAGAGCTGCTTTTTTATGCACCCCTCCTCGAGGAAGGCCAGCCTTTTTGATCTTTGTAACCTTCACTCAGAAGAATGATTTACCCGTGCCCCAGAAGCAGGAATCGCAGCATGTTATTTCTGAAGGCATCCACTGGATGTTCCTGGGTGTTGCCAAGGTGGGGAGGCTGCCTGTGCCCACGGCAGATATTAGGGGGTGCATCCTGCTAGGAGGTGACTGAGATGCCTTTCTGGGGGCTGCTGGGTCAGCAGGTGGAGCCCCTGGCAGGGTTGGGGAGGCTGTGGCCATGAGTTTGGGAGGAAAGAGTGGGGGGGAACATTGTGGCCTCAGTCTTGGGGCTCTGGGGGCTCTCTGCACCACAGCCCTAAGGTTTTGAGCCTCAAGTTTGGATCCCAGATTTTTCCTTTTCTGTGTGGTATAGGCCAGCTGGAAGGTGGGACAATTGTTTGTTTATCTGTGGAAATAAGAGCAAATACTCCCCAAACTCACCTCTAAGTTAACATAAAAGAATATACAGTATTGGTCTGGTCCCTGGACTCTATGTCTTAGCTGCCTGCATGGCCTGGCCTGGCTCTATAGCCTAGCCTTGCTCCGCCTGCCGTGGGTGAAAGGGTATAAGAAAGGCATGGTGTCTGTCCCCAGGCAAGTGTCCAGTACTGGGAGCATCTCCTAGGTTCCTTTGGGCCGTGATGCTGAGTGGCCTTTCTACTCAGAAGTCATTTCCAGCCCTGACTCAAGTATGGAAGCAGCCTGTCACTCATTTGCCAATGCCACTGATGCCAATGCCAATGATGATCATTATAAAAGGGGGGGTTGGTGAGGTGACCCAATAGGTAAGGGTATCTCTGCCATTAAGCCTGATGACAAGAGTTTGATTCTCAGCACCCTCATGGTGGAGAGAGAATTGATTCCCAAAGGTTGTCCTCTGACCTCTACAAATGCATTATGGCATATGCATACATGTGGGGACACATATGAATAACACAAAACTTTTAACGCATAAACACAAAACTTTTTTTCTTTTATTCTGCATGGCCTCGGGTCTCTTGTCATCAGAGCGCTGCCTCAGGCCATCAGAAGTCGTCCGTCCCNGCGCCAGGAGACAGGGATCTGCTTTCTTGTGGGAGCCATGCCTATCTACTGCAGATGGGCTGGTGTACCCAAATTACTCTGGCTGCCCAACTTGCTAATCTGGACACTTTACCACATGAAGACACATGTTCCTGAAAGTTCCACCTGGCCAGGGTTTTGCAGTCTGTCAGCATTTTGAGGGTCTCGTGGATTAGCATTTGGTATTGAATTAGTGCTCATTTTCTCTAATACGATATAAAAGGATAATCACATTAGTGACTTTCATAGCACATCAGATTAGACGTTTGGAACATGTCCCCGCCTAAAACAGCGATAGGAGGGATAAAAAGAAGGAACAGCAACAACAACCACAGGCGACCTGGTTTCCTTCTCCACTCTTCGTAACAACAACCCTCTCTCTGGTCCCCATGGAGGATGGAATTCATTCTGCCCCCAACATATGTGGGCGTGCATGTAAAATCTTACCAGAGGCACCAAATTAATGTCTAGCTAATCTCAGGGCAGAAATATAGGCAGAGCTGAGGCCATAATTAATAGCACTAATTATTCTCCTGCCCCTACCCTTGCCCTTGTTCCCCAAGACTCCCAGCAGAAGCTGCACAAATGATTGCCTCTTGCTGGCTGCTGTCAGTGGCAGGGATGTTGGTCAGTGAGCATGAGGTACACCTGACACGTACCTCCCACGTCAGAGCTCACCTTCCACTTCCAGCACTTTCTCCAGCTGGGATTCCAGGAATGTCCAGGTTAGATTTTTTTTATTTTAACTTGTTTCTAGCCATCAGATGCAAAAGGAACAGAATGTTCTAGAATGGCAGCCCCAGGCTGGATCTCCTGAGCATTGTTCTCTGTGGTCTAGCCTTGTCACTATACGTTCCCAAACACAGAAGACATTTCTTACAGACAGACTCCCTGAGGTCTCATGGCAGACCCACTAGACTCAGAATTCAACCCCCTGTCTCAGGTCACTGGCTAAAGGACTCAAAAGTTGTCCATACAGCAGAAGAGAGCTGGTCCAGAGTAGAAAGTGGCGTGTTCGCACTTGGGTCTCTGTTCACTCACAACAGGAGGCGGGAGGCACTGTAAGATGGGTCAGGCTCCACAGATGACCTGGGGACAGCTTTCCTGACACTGCTCTAAGGATTTATCTTCCTTTTGTGTGTGCGTGCGCATATGTATATGTGTGTGCATGCATGGGTAGGCCAGAGACCAGCCTTGGGTCATTCCTCAGTCACTGCCCACCTGTTTTGAGACAGTCTTTCACTGGGATATGGTACCTGCTGACTCAGCTGGGTGGACCAGCAAACCTCAGGGATCTGTGTGCCTCTGCCTCCCAGTGCTGGGATTACAAGCACATGACTCATGCTTGTCTCTTGGTGTGGGTCCTCACGCTTGCATGGCAGGCACTGTATTCACTGAGCCATCGCCCCAGCCTGGTTGGAGATTCTTAGTTCATGGTCTGGGTCAGCAAAGAGCCTCATAGAATCCATGAGCAGTGTGCAGCTGGGCTGTGGGGACATGATCTTCATGCCAGTGCTGACCCCCTCACTTAAAGGAACCAGGCTCTAGTTGGGAGAGGTGATGGGTGATAATAAGGCTGAACATCATAGCACAGGGTACAGCTGGCACCCTCTGATAAGTGTAAGGGGAAGCTAGTGGCACGGTCCGTGTAGGAGAGGAGCTAGGACGTGATATGTTTAAAGAATTAAAGCATCCAGCATTGTGGCACATGCCTTTAATCCCAGCACTTGGGAGGTAGAGGCAGGTGAATCACTATGATCTCATGTTCTACCTATACTTCCAGGATAGCCAGGGCTGCATAGTGAAACTCTTAAAAAAATAAATAAATAAAAAATAGGAGCACTCTGGAGTGTATATAGAGTTAATGGAAATGAAGAAGCAAGACAGATTCAAAGACTCAGCTCAAGGTTACTGCAGGTGTCTGAACAAAGACTGAAGAATAGATAGGCCTGATTCATCATCGATGGGTTTGCTCTGTATGGCATTCTATTAGTAATGCCTACCATGGGCATAGGAAAGGTGATGGCCATATGCATGCCATGTATTTGCTTTATCTGTCTTGTGAGGCATTTGTTGGTTGCTGGGAGAGAGGGAGGAAGATAAAGGGTCACCTAGGGGTAGTATTTGGTGGCTTTAGCAGCGGCTGTGGGTATTTTAATAGGGATGGTCATCTGCTCTTCACAGCTGGCATCAATGAGCCAATGGATGGGCTGGCACACAGTGTAAAGATCTCACTTTGTCTCTGCCTGAGATTGCCAGGAATCAGTTAAGGCAAACAGAGTCCTCAGAGGGTGCAGAAAGATGGCCAGACCCTGGAGAGCTGTGTAAAGGTCCTGCTTGGTTCTGAACGATGTCATCAGGATGGTTTTGAGAGCCCAGGCAAGACAGGCCTCAACAGTGGAGCAGGGAATAGCAAGTAGTTTTCAACGAAGTCCGGTGAAAACAGGCATGAGGCTGGGCACAATCTCCTTCCCCTTCTTCACAGCTGGGGAAGACTCACGGGGTGCAGCTGTAGTAGCAATCCAGAAGTACCTCTGAGCTGAAGATGCCATGGCTCAGTGGGTGGAGTGCTCACCTAGCACACACGCAGTCCTGGGCTCAATCCCAGCAGGCCTGCCCTGTGGGCTGGAGGCAGATGGGTCAGGAGTTCAAGGTCATCCCTAGCTATGCAGAAGCATCTGCCTTTGTTGTTGTTGCTTCCCCTAAACTCCATCTTCTTAAAGAAGGCAGGGCACACTGGGCCCCCAGGAGTTGTAGTTGTGGAAACATTGGGAAGACGGGACGTGGAAGGAATGTTTGACCTTAATAACTCTGCCCTGCCTCTAGCAGTATCTAGTATTCTCAACCTGTGGGTCACAATCCTTTGGAAGGTTGAATGACCCCTTTCACAGGGTTACAGAAGATCATGAGAAAATACAGATATTTACATTACAATTTGTAGGAGCAGCAAAATTATAGTTAGGAAGTAGCAATGAAAATAATTTTATGGTTGGGGTTGCCACAACATGAGAAACTGTATTAAAGGGTCGCAGCGTTAGGAAGGTTGAGAACCACTGCTCTGGAAAAAAAAAGTGTCAAGAATGTGCACCATGACACTGTCTGGGCCATCACAGGCAATGTGTGGCTTCAGAAACCCCTCTCAGCTCAGAACAGTGAGCATTTCCTTCTTCACAGATAGGTGGGTAGGTAGGATGGCTTTGGAGACAGGGGTCCTGGGATGAATCCATAAGGGCCTGGGACCCTATAGACCCCTCTCCTCCTCCCCAAGGAGGCACTGGCACCCAAGCCACATTTCTTGCCAGGACTTTAGAGGCATTCCCAAAGGACCTGATGCTGAGCCAGATTGGAGAACATCTGGGCAGGCCATTTTTGAACGTAAGCTTTACAGAGACGTGTTATTCTATAAGCAACATACGTGTGGCTTTAAATGGAGCATTTCAGATGAGCGCTCATGAGCAGGCTCGGCTTCCAGCCTCCTCCCCTTGCCAATGCACACACAGCCGCTTGCCTTGCTTACACTGACAGCGTAGGATGAACTGACAGTGTTGGGTGGAAGCCAGACTCCAGGGGCTGGAGACATAGCTTAGCAGATAAAATGCTTGCTGTGAACGCTTGAGGACCTGAGTTTGGATCCCCAGAACCCACGGAAAGCCAAGAGTGGCACTGTGCTTTAAGGAAGTCCCATAGTGCTGGGGAGGCTGGGACAGTGTGGCCAATCAGTGAGCTCTAAGTGTAGTGAGAGACCCTGCTTCAGAAAACTAGCAGAATGATAGAAGGAAACGCTATCAACCTGTGTCACACACGCATACAAACATAAATCATACACATACACACAGACAGATAAGAAACCAAACTTCAAAGCCAGGCAGTGGAGGCGCAGGTCTTTAATCCCATCACTCGGGAGGCAGAGACAGGTGGATCTCTGTGAGTTTTTTGGCCAGCCAGGTCTGCGGAGCGAGTTCAAGGACAGCCAGGGCTACACAGAAAAACCCTGTCTTGAAAAACCAAAAAAAGAAAGCAAGAAAGAAAGAAGAAAAAAAACAGACTTCAGACTTTGAATTTGGGAATTGTCTCCCTGGATGCTGGGCAGTAGTAACAAGGGTGGCTCCCTGGCAATTTCTCTGTCACAAAAGGAGCAGCCGCCCAGCACACCATCACTCAGCTGGGATGGCCGGAAGTGTATTAAATGCCCTTTCTCCTTATAACATCTTCAACTCAACGGACTTGTTGGGGCACGCCCCCAGCAAATCAGGAGTGCCTTTAATCCTCACTGGTTCGTGGGACATGGTGGATGGCTGTGCCAGTGTGACCTTGTTCCCCCATCCGTCAGGCACAGAGGGGATTGGGGTGCTGTCTCCTTGACTCTAGTGTGTTCTAAGAATGGAGTCTCTGTGGTGGGGCTGGCAAGTGTGTTTATCTATGAGTGCAACGCATGTCAGAGATGGGCTCAGGACACCTCGGAGGCAGAGAGTGCCTTAGTTACACACAGCTATCATCTTGGTGCCTAGAGAGATGGTATAGCGATGGGATCCAATCGTATTCTCAGGGGTCCCTCTGGAGCAGTGCTGAGTGGACTCAGCATTGTGGCTGAGGGTGACCCAGGCTCAGCCCTGGAAATGGCTGGTGGATGCACTGGTGGGTGACATAATGGGGAATGGAATGAGCGGAGGTGAAAATCTTTCCCAGGCTGGGACCAGGCAGTGGTGGACTTGCCAGTGGTTTCTGTAGAAGCAGATGGCAGGGGAGCAGAAATGAGATGCTCCTGACCTCCCACAGGGGCAGCAAGGCTCCAGTGAGCCTGGAGGTGACACAGCTGGACTGACAATGGGAACCAGCTCTGGGGACTGTGCTGGCCTGCAGTCACCATGGGGAGTGTACATGGCCACTTTCCCACAGCCTGCAGCACTTGTCAAGCCCCAGAGACACAGACACGCAGGAGAAAGGGAGAACCTCTGGGATACAGGCCCTTAGTCACCATGAGTCCCCAGCAGAGCTGAGTTGGGGTGGCTCCCCCAGCATGCAAACACCAGAAGGCCCAGTAACCTTTGTAGGAATGGTTGGGAGCAGCTTCCTAGCTGGGCCTGTCCCCTTCTTTCAGAAAGTAAGGACACATCATGTCTGAAGTATTTTCCCATGAGCCCAGCAAAGGCTGCCACAAAAGCCCCGCCTCCAGGCCAACCCCCAGCCAGCTCAGCAAAAGCTCCAGGGTCCTCAGGCTGGAGCCTTGCAGGTGTATCTGTGCCACCAATGAAGAAACAAGCTCAGCAAAGTGACAGGGTCACTGCAGCCAATGGGGGCCTGTGTGAAGCTGGCCCTGCCCAGCTGTGCCAAGTGCCCACTGGGTGCCATTCCTCAGTCACAGCCGCTCTTCCACAGGCAGGGACCATGATGTCCTTTTTACCAAAAGAGAAACTGAGGCCCAAGGAGAAGAAAGGCTTTGTCCCGAGTCACTCAGCTAGAAGAGGACAGCACCAGGCTAGAATTCACACCTCACGTCTGTCCTCACAGCCCAGCCCAAAGCATCCCTGTGGCCCTGGGGCAGGAGATAGAACTGAGCATGCCCAGTGAGGAGGATGTGTCAGAGGCTCGAGGGTGGACTGGGGCAGTGTGGCAGGGGCCTGGAAACCTAGTTCCAGAGAGGTGGGCCCAGTGGCGTGTAGAGCAGAGGTCAGAGCATGGGCACCCAAGCTCCCACATCCCAGCTGTCCCTGCCCATCACCGCAGCTGTCACTGGCAGTGAAGCAGATCTTGTGATGTGACCTCTGCCTTCTGGTCCTGGCCAGGGCCTCCTGGTCTCCTGTCTTGTGGGTTCCTTGCGTCACAGTGTTTTCTTGTTGTCAGTGCCTGGCCCAAAGCTCACGGTGACACATAGGTGAAGTTAGAAGGCCAGGAGGGGCTGACCATTTGTGCATTGTAAGGTAGGGTTGCTATGTTCCTGGTGCTGTGTCTGAGATGTTTTCATAGCCCTTCTCATCTAAGTCCATCACAAGTCTGTCGGGTAGAATCCTCTTGCCCCTCACAGCAAACGGAGACACCGAGTGTTTAATTATGTGTCCGAGATGCCCCAACCAGGATGTGACAGTGCCAAGGCTTAAACTCAAGCCAGCTCAGGACTTAACATGTTGCCCGCATGATCCAGCTCAGATTCTGCCACCCTCCTGCCCCTGCCTCTCTCCCATGCCCTTAACTCAACCCCACACTCACTGTCACCGTGATCACAGGCTCCCAGTCGCAGAGGATTGTGGAAGGTGGCTGGGTCACCCTCCCCACTTATCACCTGTCATTGCGAAAGCCAGTACCTCTGGGACATTTAAGAGAAGGGGCAAAATGTTCTTTGTGGCCTAGGCTGTTGGAAAGAGAGATGCCCTAAGTCTGCCCCCTCTTCCAGGCCTCACTCAGTGGGCATGTGGCCCACGTTGGCCTGCCTCGCTCTGCTCACAGTGGACACATGGCTTCTGCTGACCCCAGCGTCAATCATCCCAGACCTCAGCTGCCATGCCTGGGTACAGAGTGTCATATTGCATTAGCAAGTCCCTGTCAGTCTCTGTCATGTTGGGGTGCAGTGTGAAGGCCAGTGCTTCCTCTAATGTGATTCGGAAGTGACTAATCCGGGAAGGCTCCCGTGTTGTATCCTGGGAAATAAACATTACAAGCTCATGGAGGTGGCTACTTAGAAAGTCCTGCCACTAAGTGACGTGATGGGTCCATGGGAGGAGTCTTTCCAAAACTGTGAGGAATTCCATAGTACCAGACCCGAGGATTAAGGTCAACACCGGGCCGGGGAGTTGGTTAAGTACCAGCACTCAAGCATGAGGACCTGGGTTCAAGCCCTAGCACCCCAGTAAAAAAGCTGAGCCTGCCTATTAGCATAACCCTGGGGAGGCAGAGCTAGGGATCCCGGAAGCACTGATCAGCCAGCCTTGCCAAATTGATGAGCCTGGCTGACAAAATGAGATTTAGATTGAGGAGTGACTAAGGAGCACACTTAACAGCAACGGCTGACATAAACACACATCTGACTGTCAGCTCCACACCTATGTGCTCCCCTGTTTTGGCTTGGATGTTGTCTCCCCCAAATTCATTTCAGACCCTTGTCTGAGAATAGGGTCTCTGCAGAGGTCGTTGGTGAAGCCAACCAAGCTCATACAGGATTCGGGTGACTCTAACTGCCACAGCAGGTGTCCTTGTGAGAAAGCTATATGAAAACCAGACATGGTGAAGCCATGGGTGACAGAGGCAGAGATGACTCAGCTCCAAGTCTAGGGACATCCAGGCCAGCAGGGCCATTGTGCACTAGGGGAGGCAAAGAAGGAGGTAGACCTGTGCTTTGGAGGCGTGACCTCTAGAACCATGATAGAACTGCATCCTCTTGTCACAAGGCATTTGTCTGGTGGTCATTTGTCAAGTGACCCCAGGAAACAAATGACCCTTTCCAACCACCCCAGGGAAACAGAGGCAACTTCTGTCAGCTCAAAGATGGCAGACAGCTTAGGTGTTCTCAGGCAGCACCAGGCCAGCTGACTGTCCCCTGCCTGCAAGTGTCCTTGGAGGGCCAAGAAGAGGGCAGTGGAGGGCAGCTGGCATCCAGGCTGTGCAGCCTGCCTCACATCACGTTAACGTGTGATTAAGGGGGTCTTTAAGGCTCCCATTAGTCCCCCTCTGCTATCTAATAGTGCTTTCGGATTTAGAACCGAATATTATTTACTCATTAGCTGATAGCGGAGCCAGAGCGTGCTGTGTGGTGGGGGAACCACAATTAGAGACAATTACACAGGGGCTGTGGAGCTTCTGGTGGGCCTGGTGGTGTGGGTCAGGGTGGCCTGTCACACATGGGGATGACATAAGGTGACCTCCAGGAAAGCTGGGCCTGCTACTGGTCTCCAGAGGCTCATAAAACAGACGTGAGTCCCAGTGCAGACCCAGCCACCTCCATACAGACCTGTTGTTCATCACCATAGAGTGGGGGCAGCAGTGGCAACCCCCTGAGGTGACAAAGGGACTCATGGAAATGTCAGCATGTCCCTTAGGCAAGTGTGTTAGGAGCTTGAATGCCCTGCAGCTTCCTGAGGCAGATGACATACCTGTGACCAAAGCCAAGAAGTGGCTAGATGCCAGCTAGGTTTGAGTGATGAAGCCTGAAACCTTCCCAGCATGCCTCTGTGCCCAAGGCAGAGGCACCTGGCTGGATCTAGTCTTCTCTTACACCAGACAAGAAAGGGGTAGATGGTCACCCACCCAGTAGTAAGAGCCTGTCTCTCAGCAGACAAGAAAGGGGTAGATGGTCACCCACCAGTGAGTAGGAGCCTGTCTCTCAGCAGCAACAACTTGACCTAGGCCAAGATATATGGATGGATGGTCAGATGGGTAGGACCAGAAGGGTCAGGCTCTGGGATCAGTGGCTCTGGCCCAGATGCTTATAATAAGAGTAGAGGAGGGGGCAGAGTCAAGGAGTGCCAAGACCTTGGGGTGGTGACGGAGGTAGAGATGCTGGGGCAGTCCTCTTTGGGGTTGCCAGCGTAGCCTCTCACAGCTGAGCCCTGGCAGCCCTCTTTTTAACAGACAGAATGCAGCATGTGGAAGGAGCTTTTTGGAGTTTGTCCTTCATACACTCCTTGACCCTAGCAAATCTGATCCTCAGGTCACACTGGTGATTCTGTGCGTAGACACTCAATTGATAGGTCCCAGTGATCCCTAAAAATCTGAAGCTGTCCTAGGAGACATACTAGGTGCATGCTGCCACCTTTGCCATCTGGTGTTACCCCCCACCATGACAGGAGGAAGATCTGGATTAACCCAAAAAATCCAGAGCCAAACAAGAAGGCGAGTCTGTCTTGAGCAACCTTCACACTGTCACTAGGTTGGGAGTCAGGCTGTCCACACATTTCAAAGCACCAGGCCAGGCAAGCTTGAAGCATAACAAGTACCAGATGCCACATAGGTTGCCCCCACCCCTACCTCAGCCCTGTAAGCTTCCAAGGGAAGCTGATGCAGACTAAGGGTGTCTCTCTCTAGTCCAGAGCCCATTAGGGAGTGACCCTCTCATTGTGGATTCCAGGGTGTGCAGGGGACCTGGGCTTCATGTCCTGGCTGCACACAGGTGGCTCATGGCTTTGTGAGTTTCCAGAGTGGCCCCCTGTTAGACAGGCATGTTACTTCAGAGATCTCCAGGAGCAGGGAGGCCCAGGCACAAGTAACCTACCTCTGTCACTTCCCAGAACTCCAAACAGGTCCCTGGTATGATAATGATGATCCCTTTTGGCTACTATGAGAAGGAACCAGGGAAAAGGCACCTTAGCTGAGGGTATTTGATATTTTCTACTCCACATATCAGCCCCCCCACCTCTGTTGGACAAGCAAGGGGCACACACCGATGGTTGTGAGTGTGTGCGTGTTTGCGTGCACTCACTTTGGTTTTAATAAACCTCACCAGGGATCCAATATCAATTTCTGTCGGCACAATGCAGCACATCTGAGCCAGAACTAAATAAAAATAAACATTAAGCAATTATTGGAATTTAGGTTTATTTAAAAAATCAGCAGGCTGCAAGAACAAGACACCCATTAGTGGGATACAACTGTCAGGCCTTTGAACAAGCCTGTGGCTCTAGGCATCTGGGTGTCATGGATAGCACCCCAGCAGGCTCCTTGCATATCCTATGACAATGGCTTTGTTTGGGGACTTGGGAGGGACTCAGTGTCTCCATCTTGAACAGAGCTTCCCACCCACCGTGGTCCCTGCAGTGGAGAGGAATCTGAACCCCAAGTTGCTCCAGGCCCCTGCACTTGTAATCCATGGGCTTTCCTTGTTCCAAAGGAGCCCACATCTTGCCTCCAAGATAGACTGGCAGTCACAGTTCATCTCTTCAGAACTGATCCCCTTTGGGACGCAGGGAACCAGATGTCAGCATCAAGAGAGCATTGCACCCAGGTTGCAGGAAAAGGAGCTGTTACCCCTCCAATTTACACTCCAAGAAGAGCCTAGCGACCTGCCCAAGTCACAGGTTAGCATAGCCAACAGCTCCCAGGATCCCCAGGCTTGCAGACTTCATGCTAGTGGAAGATTTCCTGCCAGCAATTCCTTGCCTGCTGGGGTGGGGGGTGTTAGGAAGAGTCCTCTTCCTCCTTCCCCTCCCATCTGGACCTTGGCTGGGGAGTGGACAGTGAGGTCATTGCTTCCCAAGCATGCACTAGTCTGCCTGCAGGGTCCCTACTTCTCCCAGTCTCGAGTTGGCAGGAGCCGCCTGCCTTTCTTAGAAGTTCTGCAGTGACTCTGGTGCTCCCGGCCAGCGGAGCAGGAGAAGCCCAAGCCTGAGGTGAGAAGGCTTCCCCGCAGTGCAAAGTGTCTGGAGCCTACTGGAGCTTAGAGACCACTGGGAAAAGAATGAAGACTCTGAGCAGGGAGGGGCCAGCAGAGAGAGCATTGAAGGGTCTCGCGGGGCATCCTCCCATAGGGTGTTAACCCCACAGGCTTGTTTTGGATGGAAATGGACTGAGGGTCAGGAGAAGTTCTGAGCAGGGAAGGAGCAGCATCCGGAATGTCTCTTCTGGCTGCTGATAGGGTCTGAGGAGTTGGGCAGTTGAAGGAGCCAGGGACCCTCAAGAGAGGCTGCTGCAGGCATCTGGCCCAGCTCAGTACACCGAGCAAACTGACTGCAGCGGGGTGGCACTCAAGCACCTGAGTATTTACGCCAACTCCCACTTCCTGGTGGGTGGTTTTATCCTGGGACCTCAGCCTCTTTTGTAGGCAAAATGCTTGAGGGCTAGGTTACATGAACCAGAGGTGATTCTGGAGCTCCTGTGGGTCACACACTACCAGTGGTTGATCAAAGACTCGGGGACTCTACCTTCTTTTGAATTTTTTAAACACTCACTCTGAGGGGAAAAGGTGGGTTTGTACCCATTTTTCACATGAGGAAGACTGAGGTTCAGAAAAGGCAAGGGTTTGTCTTAAGCTTTCCTGACCTGGTTAAGGGAAAATCAAAGGCTCCCACTCGGCCTCTGATGCCTGTGCCCTGTGAGCACTCAGCAGGCCACTAAGGAAGGTCAGCTATAGTCCCCAGGTCCATGGCCAGCTTGCCAAAAAGCATTCCAAAGCCTTGGAAGAAGTTGCTGTTTTGGGGAGTTTGAAATTGCCACATAGCAACAGTTTCTCAGGGTTCAGCTGCAATCCAAGCATGGGGCAGGGGTGCCTTTCCAGAAAACCCCGCCATGGGGTAAGGAGAAGCAGTGTCATCCAACCTAACCCCTCTACAAGCGACCCCACACACACGTGTGCACACATGCACATGCAAGCCAAAGGGGCCATATGGGGACACGCATCCTGGAATCAGTCTATAATGCAATCAATTTTGTATATCCCCAGTGAAATGGCAGCATTTATTTAACGTCTTTTATAAGAGCAGCTGAGTTTTATCACAAATCACATTCCATTTCCAGTCAGCTGGGACCCCTTGAAGGCTAAAATGCATTCATGTCTTCCGAGGAAATTTACCAATTCCTCAATAAAGGCCCATTTGCCTCTGCATGTAAAATTGACACATTTATTGACTATTAAACCTCAAAGACTAGTGTTGGGTTTTGTGCCCCAGCCCCCCAACCCTCCCCCATATTTCCTTAAACTTCTACTTGATGCTTTTGAAGCTTCCTAGTCACAGGAGAAGCAGGAATGTCACAGGTGCAGGTGACGCATGACTTAAGGGCATGCTTATGGTCTGGCCGCTGAAGTGAGCCCCCTGGGAGCTGTGGGCCTGGCCCTGGGACCCTGGGAGCTGTGGGCCTGGCCCTGGCCTTGATGTCACAGCACTGCTGTCAAGATAGGATTGCAGCAAGAGTTGTCCGGATGGATGCACTAGTGACGTTTACAGAAGGCAGGTCCACCCTCCTCACACCAAATGGCACCAATTACCATGAGGGCCCATGAATAGTTTCCTTTTACTGGCATTCCTGTGGGGGACAGATGTCATTTCTAGACAGGACAGTCTCTTCACAGGTGGGAAAAAATGGGGGGTGATACAGGGGGAAGGGGGGTGCTGAGCTGCTGAATGTGGGGCCTGGTGCTGGGTCCTATCTCGGAATGAGATCTGCACTATGTTTTGGCGGGTTCCAGTGGCCAGGACACTCTCCCTTGGGTTTAATTTAACACTTAAAATGGTGGAAGTTGAGACCCGGCAAGATAACTCAGTGCTTGCCTCACAAGCGTGAGGTACTGAGTTTGGTCCCCAGAACCCATGTGAAGGGCCAGGTGTGCTGGTATACTATGGTCATCCCAGCTGGGAGCTCGCGCCAGTGAGAGATCCTGCCTCAAACACTCAAAGGTGGTCGGAGACTGAGGAACCACACTCAACCTGGCCTCTGCTGGCCATGTGCTCACAAACAAATTTGGCAGCCATGCTTTGAGAGGGGAATCGACTGGATGAAGGAATCTGTGAGTGGTGGGTGGAGTAGACGCAGGTTCGAATCTTGACTCTTCCTTGCCAGCCTTGTAGCCATGAATATGTGTTTTTCTCTTAAAACCTTGGGGTCCTGCTGTAGAAAGCCGAGACAACCAGCATTTGTCTTAGTACTCTTGGCGGGGTTAAATGAGATGGTCCACTTGAAGAAGGTTCTGGAAGGAGTCTAAGTGGCCATTGCTCTTGTCCTGGGCATAAGATACAGTGGTAGGTTAGCATGGGAAAAGTAAGGTCCAGCCACTTGTCTCAGGTTCCATTTTCCTGTCCACAGAAACTGGTCATTTACTCTCTGCTAGAATGGTTGTGGGGTGCTCCAGGCCCTGGGTTCCTGCTCTAGACATCACCAGCTAGTGGGGGTGGGTCCTGGTAGGGCAGAATCACTCAACTGGGGACTCCTCTGGCCAGGTACCTTCATGCCCGTTTTCTCTGGCATGCCAGTGTCCCTGCGGCTTATACTTCCAGGATATCTAGCATATTCTTGGGAGCTGAGCCACATGTGCCCCTTTAGCTCAGCCTGCTGAGTCCTGAGGACCCAGTCTCAGGAACCATGAGAACAGAGGGCACAGGGTAGACTCTTTGTAGGATTTTCATGTGGCTGGGCAGCATTAACTGTCCTTAGAGAGGTCCCTTGGATAGCAGCCAGCCAGCTCTGGATTAGCAGGCTTTGCCTCTGCCTGTCAAAGTGATCACTTATCTCTCAGAGCCTTAGTTTCTGCATCCATATAATGGGATAAAAAATATTCCTGTTTTACAGGAATATTATATAGCCTCCATTCAAAGAATTGCCCCCTGGTATCCCATGAATAACTATCATTTTATCTTTTGTATATCTGCTAAAATATATGCAAAGATAAGTTTAAGAAAAACAAAACAGACCCACTCTATGCAAAGTGCTTGACCTACAGAGGCCAAGGGTAAGGTGTAGCCAGCTTGTGGTCTTTACAGACAGACACACAAACAAAGAGTGAAGGACATCCCTTCAGGATCACTCATAGGCTTGAATGGAACCCGCAGGCCTGGGCGACTGAGGGCTCAGAGACCGCCTCTGGCTGCTATCCTCAGTGGTTAGCAGAACTTGCTTTAGCTGGAAGATTCTCTTTCATTTTAAAAGTCAGCCAGTGTAATAAATCTTGCCCTGAAATCTGGGCAGTACATCTCAGCTGGAGTGTGAGATAAATCTAATATTCTGTAGTCTCCGTGAAAGGGGCCCTGGGCAGATCTGTATCAGGGTGACAGGCAAACTTGCTCTTGATTCGACAGGGCCAGCTTCCCCATCAGCTCTGTAACAATGGAGGCAAGACCCTGCTCTTCTGCTTCTCTTCCCTCCCTCCATCCCTCCATCTTCATCCTTCCATCCCTCCTTCCCCTATCCCTCCATCCCCATCTCTCCACCCCTGTGCCCCTCCATTCCCCATCCCTCTACCTCTCCCTCTCTCCATCCCCCCATCTCTCCATCCCTGCCTTCCCCTCTTGCTCATCTCTCCACATTTAGAGCGTAGCTCTGAACTATGAATTCAAAGATACTTCCCTATGATGGTAACAGGATGGGTCCCATGGTCTTTGGGACACCAGGAGGATCAGGCTCCTTCATTTTGTTGGTTCAACAACTAGAGCCCAGGCACCTGTGGTACCAGTGTTGCAATGAGGGTTAGGAGAATGTAAAGGAGACCGGGTTGAGCCCGTGGGGGCGTGGGCATCCATGCTGTCCTGGGGATGCTGGTGACGGGGCCTCCAATAGGAATATAGGAGTCAGGACCAGGGGATCAGAGAGTCATGGCAGGGTGTGGCCAGTGTTTATCAGGCTCAGGGGATCCATGTGTTATGCTGCCTCGGGGACCCCAAGGACAGAGGTCACCACAGGGCAAAGTGCAGCTGAGAAGAGCTGACACAGGTCTGGTAGGCCATGCCTGGCCTTCTACTCCTCACTGGGTGGCTCATGGACAGAACAGGTCTGTGTGGATGGCCCTGGTCCCAGCTGATGGTGGGAGCCCTAGGAGGGGACGGGACCGTCCTTATTCAGAGCTATGCAGAAGCCCACCTGGGCTCTAAACATGGAGAAGCATGCCCGCCAACAGAGTCAACCAGCCCTAGCCCTCACAACTTAAAATCTCCTTCCCCCTCTGAGCCTGAGCCTCACCTGGACCTAATACCAACACCCACGGCGGTGGAGAAGTGGGAGATAAATGATGAAACAGACATGAGGTGCCGGAGCGGAGACTCAGCAAGCGCCAAGCTCTGTTTGCTCACTGTGTGACCCAGGAAACGTTCCATTGACTGTGTTTCATAATCCTCAACGTGAGAATGACAGTTGCAGGACTTTATGGTGTCACTGGTGCCTGGCTCTACTGGGCTAAGAAATATTAGCTGTTCGTTGTGTACTCTACTGTGTTCCCAGCAGGGCCTGTCACCTACCCACTGTGTGGGATCAAGTCCCTCTGACTCAGCATTGTCACCCCAGAGACAGAAAGCTCACCCAAATGAAGGGTCCCAAAAGACCCTGTCACCTGCCTGGTTCTCAAAGGCAAAAGGTTTCTCTCAGCCACCGTCCTTCTGGTTCAGTGTGAACAGCCTATTCCTAAAGGAAGGGGCAGAGGTAGACCGAGGGCTCCCTCTAACTGCCCTGAAGCCCGCAGATCTCTGACAAGAAGCCTTTGTGTCTGATATCTGGGCTTCACAAGAGGCCAAGTGACAATTTAGTTTGATTAATGTCAATACAGAAAGGAAAAAAGAACACTGGCTTTAACTGGCACAGCTCCACTGTTTCTGGAACTTTTTAAATGGCAGAACAAAGGGCCTGTGAGAGTCTGGGGGGCCTGAGGTCTCAGCTCCTGCCTGGAGGCCGAGATGTCTCTGTATGTATATTTGGGATCATCTGGTCCTCACCTGGCTGCCAGAGTGTGTGTGTGGGAAGGGATAGAGACCAAGCCATCACCCTGCCTCAGAGCCAGAAGGCAAGTGAGTGAGGCTCCCCACCATTGTTGAGAGAAGACAGCCGGCCTGGAACCCTCTCTGTAGAGATCACCTCCTGGCTCCACCTTGGTGAGCATGCAAGAGGCCCTCCCCGTGCTTAGAAGGAATAAACAGCCTTTAATGAAGTTACATTGCGACATAATGGGAATCATGAAAGTGCCGTCATCCTGCAGGCTCCCCGGACAGTCTTTATTATCGACTATGCCGAAATCGGCTTTGCAGAGCTCGGGCAGCAGCCGCGAGAAGAATGCAAAAGTATCCTTAAATTACCTGCTGGAAGTAACCAGTGGTACATTCCACCGGGGCGCTGTGCCCCGGGAAGCTGCTGTTGGGACGGATCTGTCAGAGCCGCACAACTGCCCCACAACGGATGTTCGCCCTGCTCCTCCATCGGCTGTTTGAGGAGAAATTTACTGCTCTCCCGCTGGGCAGGCAGCCCCTCTCCGCCGGCCTCGGCTATGAGACAGGCCAGCCATTGGCGCCCGGCCAGGGCCAGGCTGTTTTGATGGAAGCCGTGAAAAGCTCTGGCTTGGAAGGCGCCGGCGATAATGCACCGGCTAGACTCTCCTGATTGGCCAATCGATCTGCCTGATTTGATTTATTGATCAATCCTCTCAAATTTGGCGTCTGAGAAGCTGCAGTGATCTTTAACTGCGGTGAACGTCTCCGCCTGCCGGAGAATGAGCCCCCAATAAGGAATGTATGAAAGGAACCGGGGCTTATCTTAATCACACACTGCCTGGTGCTGGCCAAGCCCCGCGGTGCACCGCCCCCTCGCCCGGGCAGGCCTGCGCCGATCTATAAATTGATGGAATTCAAAGCCTCCAGCATCGATTACCGCTATAACAAACAGCAGTGCGCAGAATGTCTGATTATTTTTAGACAAAGATTCTGTTCTCTCAGCAGCAATTTTGCTGAGCCTGTCACTGGCTCAGAAGTCTGTTGATTGCAATTAGATGCAAATACAAAAAAAATTTAAACTCTCTGCAGCCTCACTCCTGTTTCCAGTTATTAAATCTCTCTCTTTGTTTGCCGTTTCCTCATGATATCTACAGCTGGGTGAGGTATTTGGTTGGCAGAACAAGGTCTTTGGGATCTGATGGAGAAGCAGGTGGCTACCCGACCTGCACACTGGATTATCTCCCAGGGGGAGAGGTGACTTATCCTGGGAGAGGGGAATCCACGGAAGGTGTGTAAGGATGCCTGTTTAAAAGTGTGCAAAGGGGCCGGCCATAGTGATGCCTGCCTCTCATCCCAGCACTCTGGAAGTGGAGGCAGGAGGATCAGGAGTTCAAGGTCATCAGCCACCTAGTGGGTTCAGGGTCAGCCTGGGAAATGTGAGACCTGGCTGTGGGGGAGGGGGGATAGTGAAATAGAAAGATATTCAATGGAGCTGGAGGTGGCGGGTGCTTTGGAGGCAGAAGGCTCACAAATTCAAGACCAGCCTGGGCTGAATAGCTAGATCCTGTGTCAAAAACAAATACAAATGAACAACAGCAGTAAGGAGCTCGGTGGCTCCGTGGGTAAAGAGCCTGCTTCACAGGTGTGAAGCTCTTAGTGTGTATTCCCCATGTAAAAGCTAAGTGTGGTAGCATGTTTCTGAAACCCTAGCCCTTTGAGGTCAGGTGTATGCAAAGACAGGAGGAGCTGCTTCTGATGAAGATAGAGAATGATTAAGGAAATGCCTGCCATCGACCTCCGCCCCCCCCACTATTCCCCAACACACACACACACACACACACACACACACACACAC
>LOJH01000001.1:7825-46707 GCA_001685095.1 Ellobius talpinus | reverse complement strand
ACACACACACACACACACACACACACACACACACACACACACACACGGCAGGAGGCCAGGCTGGTACTTGAAGCCAGCTCAGGACATCAAAGGCATGTCCCATGAGTGGAGGCAGCTTCCCTGTTCCTGATGACATACAAGCCCTAGCCAGGGATGCAACTCCTAGAGGCTGGGGCCGCTGGGATTAATGAATTCCACACAGGGACTGCAGGTGGGACCCTCTCCACACTGGCAGAACAGGCTTTAGTAAATTGTGGGTACAAGCAAATTAGGTACCCCTGGTTGCCCGGCCTGGCGACCAGCATCCTGGCTCTCGATGAGCCCATTCATCATCCTGGCACCCTCTGGTTGATCTGTGCTCTTGGATCCATTAGCCTCAGAGTCCTTGACAGCGGCGCAGCTGTAAAGCTGAGCCCATCGGGTGACTGACAATTCATTACTCGGTTGGATGGAGAGAAGACTCAGGTGACAGTGCCAAGGCCTCTCAGTTCCCAAAAGCCAGCTCCACTTGGAATTGGCAGCCTTAGTCTAATTTTAGAACATTTGTTGTTGGTAATACAGAAGGAGGGGCCAAGGCTTGGACTCTGAGATCAGATAGCCTGAGCTCAGAAAGACATCATTAGGTCAAGGGCAGCTCTTCCACTGCCCTGGAAGGATCCTGCTGGCAAGCAGGTGTGGGGGCACTGAAGGTCACCACGGGATCACAGGTCAAGGCTGTTGAGAAAAATAGCTGCTCCTTGTACAGCAGATACTGTGGCAGGTCCCAGGCCAGCTGCTCCGTGTACCTTCCTCCTCCTAGCTGCCCAGCTTACCTGTCCGGTGGACTGCCATGCAGACTCTGAGGCCTGGAGACAGCTGGGAGCCTGCTCAAGGCTGCGTAGCAAAGAAGACCAAGAGTCATCTGATTCTGAAGTTGAAGATCTCACCCAACGGAGGAGGAAGGGTTGGATGGATAGTGCAGGAGCCTCCAGTGGAGACTCAGCTGAGCTCCTGAATAGCCAAGGACAGCTGCGCTGTCTTTGCACGTAGGTCTGGACCTCTGAGACTGCATCTGTTCCATCCATCTGGACACTGGGAGCAACCAGTTTGGTCTCACTCAGAAGTTTCCGTGCAAGGACCCTTCAGGGTGCTTCTCCAGGAGGCCCTGCACTAGGACATCAGGAAGCAGATGAACTCAAGGGTCACCTGACTGAAAGCCAGACACCATTGTGCTGATGCTGCGATGATGAACTACTCCAACCCTGAGGTCACATTGACCTTGAATGGAACCCTGTGCTCATCTCATTCTCTCTGACCTCAGGTACATGATCAGACGTCTATGGACATCTCCCTGTCCAGGTGACTGAGGTCACAAGGAGCAGATACACACATCCCTATAGCTAGGTACCATATGCCCACCTTTTGTTTGATGCCCCCTGGAGGACAGTGACTAACACAGGCTCGGGATCATTCCAGGCCAGGACCAACAGGAGTGGTGGCCTCTCTGAAGTCACTGAGCAAGTAGCTGCCCAACCCATTGTCACCTGGCAAAGGTTTGTCTGTGTCCTTCCTCTTCACATATTCGTCCTGTCCCACTTATAAGACATACTTTGACATGACCGGTAAGAGATGACCCCTCCTGGTTGGAGGCAGTGATGGCAAAAAACAGGGCCATTAGGGGAGAAGCCAGCAGCAACTGTCACACTGACAAGCAACCCTGCCCCATGACAGGCCCACCTTTGTTTGTGTCACACCCATTTGTGAACACCAAAATAGTTGTCTACGGATACTGGTGACAGATATCAACAGGAAGAGCAAGGGCTGGTAGTGATGTGTGTCCCTGAGTCGAGGATTTGGAACAGCATGTGTCCATGAAGAGAGAGTTGTAAATAAACTAGGTGTCCAGGAGCAGGGGATTTAAAATGACCTAAGGGGGCCTGGGGAGACAACTCAGTGAGAGAAGTGCTTCAGCCTGAGAGCCTGAGTTCCTGCACCACGCGAAAGGCCAGGCATGGCTGTGCGTACTTTAATACCGGCATGAGGGAGGCAGGGACTGGTGGATTCCTGGAGCTCACTGGCCAGCCGGCTTCGCCAAATCAGTGAATCCTGTGAGAGACCCTGTCTCCACAGAATAATGAACAGCTCCTGGGTACTTGAGAAGGACCTCTGGCATGTACACACACACACACACTTACGTATACACACTTGTACATACACACATTCACTTATAGACACTTGAACATACACACTCATAAGCACACAAAAACTACAGCAACAATAACCCGTGTCCATGCATGAGGGAGTCAGACTAACCGTAGTGTCTATGAGTTGGGGATTCGAACTGTCTAATGTTGCTTGGGGAGCTGAGTATACATGGTAAAGCACTTCTATACAGAATACTCTGTATACGTAAAAGAGGGGAGAGATGCCTTGTGTGCTGATGTAAAGGCACAGGTGAGCTAGAACTATGCAGAGGGCTCTCTGAGTAAGCTGACATGGGTGACACCCATTGCAGGAGAAGAGAGGAGAGGGCTATGTGGCAGCTGAGGTGGTGTGGGCATCTCTGAGTAGTCAGTGGTGATAAGCACCTGGGGGGATGCTCTTGTGCTGAGGCCTTCTGACTCAATGACTGTCCTCTGCTGATGACTTTTTAAAAAACAAGTTTTTACTCTTAAAAACCCATGCAAGGGAACGAACATAAATTCTTGGCATCAGATGTCGATGTACACACAGGCCATTACTTACTGGCTGGGTACCACTGACTTAGCTCTGCCACTGTCATGCCTCTGCTTGCTTGGTCAGTGGCATCAGTGAGCTTTGGTGATTTGACTCCTGGATGCTCTCTACCCATGACGGTTATTGTCCTGGCTCCACTCACATTGGCTCCTGGTGGCCTTGGCAGTCTCTCGGCCTGCAGGAGAGACTCGGTCCGTTTCAAGGTCCCTCTAGGAGGTGGACAGGGCAGGTGTCCTGACCCCATCGCTGGGGTTTCAGGGTCTTCCCCTGAGTCATCTGTGACACCTGCGACACTGTGTCTCCAGGCAAAACAAGCCAGGTGTGCTGAGCCCCGGTGCAGCCTCTGGCTCTACTGGACTCTAACAGTGCAGCCTCTCGTTCCTCCGTCTGTGTGTTGGTGAAGCAGTGTGAGGCAGAGATAGAGTGGGACTGGCAGCAGACAGGAAAAGAGGGCCTGTAACTCATGGAGACCAGAAGATGACATCATGCACCCTGCTCCTTCGTGCTCCACCTTATTCTTGAGACAGGATTCCTCTCTGAGCTGGGGGCTAGCCTGGGGTGACCGTCTCATGGACGTCCAGTGTCCAGTGCAGCCCTTTCACTTGGGTGCTAGGATTTGAACTTGTGTCTTCATGCTCGTGCAGTCGTCACCTTGGCCCAGGATTGTTTTTTTCTTTTGGAACAGGGTTTGCTAAGTGTCTCAGGCTAGCCTTGAACTCAGAATCCTCCTGAGTGCTGGGATGTGGGTCTGCACTACTTTGCCTGGCTGGAACATCAACTTGTCTCGGGATCTCTGCTCCAGTCTACTGTTTCCAGACCTTGAGGTTCTCTGGGCGCCGGAGGTTCCCAAGGTGGTCCCAGACCCCACCTAAGCCTCCCTGACCTATGTGTATGAGGGGCAGGGCTGACGGCTGATGCAGTCAATTATCTCCTGCCTCCGACAGCCAGACCCATCGATTGGATGCTTTCACTGAGTCGCTTTGATTTTGAACTTGACCCTTCCGGCTCACTTTCTGATGTCCCTCAAGGGCGTATTTTCAAAACTGCAAGTGGGCCAGCCAGACAGTTGCTCAGCCATTGGAATCAAAGGCAGCTGAGCATCCAGGGGGCTCCGGAGAATGTGACAAATACATCTCTTGGCTCTTGAGCCCACCTCCCAACTTGTTCTGGCAAACATTTATTTAGCACCTACTGCATGCACTGTACTGAGTATTTGACCTCAGCTGTTAGGTTACTAGCACAGCGTGTTCCCTGCATCAGGAATACAGAAGAGGAGAGCATGGAGGTGGCGAGGACGGGGAAGTACAGGGGAGAGGTGAGAGAGTAGGCACATTTTCTGTGCTCAAGGGGCAGGTACTGTGTACAACAAGTGTTGGTGTAGATGGGGGCACTAGAAGAGACACAGATGACCCTGCCTCAGCCTGGAATAGCAGAGACTGCCAGAAACAAGCAGACGTAATGGAGAGCAGATGTCGAAGTCCTCCCCCTCCCCCACCCTCGCCAGGCCAGGAGGGAGGAAGGACCAGGGATGCTGTCACATGGAAGGCAGGGGCGGCCTGGCAGAGCCAGTGAGGGGCATCAAAGGGAGTCAGGCAGGCACAAAGGCCCTGGGGTAACCAAGAACTAAGGGCAATGGGAACAGAGTGAGGAGAGGATACAGACTTGACCCTGCCTGCACAAGACTCAGGGCTTCATTCTCAAGAGCTGTGGGAAGTCACTCTCCTTGTGACTGAGTTTTAGGACGGGGAGTGATGGAATCTAATTCATGCTTCTGTGGCGGGTTGGGGGGGATGACTGTGCCCCCCCATTCTTGAGCTTTGTGCTATCGTGGAGATCTCTCCTGGCCATCTTTCTATTAAGTCACCTTGTGAAGGCTCCATAGCAATGTACATGGGAGAGGTGGGTGGATTCCAGGGGACTGTGCCCCCCCACCCCCTGTTCATTAAGAAAAGCACAGGGGTCCAAGGCTTATCGTAGCTATGGCCTTGGGACCAGGGCTGACATCCAAAGACAGTCATGTCCTCTCAACACAAAGCGTTCCTGTTCTCATCCCCATTCATGCCCACAGTAGAACTCCAGCCCTGACAGGGATCTTCAGTGTGTGCCCTTTGGCCTCTGTGAGATCAATCTGTGTTACTTCTTGTTGTTCGCCTGAGCCTGAGGCTGTAAGGGCCACCCTGTGGGGCTCTTGGCCCTCTGTGTTAATGGACATATGAGTCACTTCCAGTTGGGAGCTGTTATGAGCAGTGCCTTGATGATACATTCCTCTCCATCTTGAACACATTCATGAATTATCTGGAGAGTGAACCACAGAGCCTGCCTCTGGGGCCTGGCAGGGCCGAAGTCATCATTCCTCAAGAATTCTTGGTGGCTTCCCAGCTGCTGGCCCACAGCCATTTTGTATGCCTGAGGAGGCTCCGTGTGGGTCGACAGATTTCTTTGGGATTCGTGTGCCACAGGGGACTGTGGCAGGCAGCTTAGGGAGATGTGCGAGGCTCTGACAAGCACCAACTGAAACCCCTCCCGCGGTGTCTGAAGTTTGGGTTTTTCCATGAACTTGCCAACACTTCCTACTGTCTGCTGTTTCCTTGGCTTTGTCTTGTTATTCTGGCTGGCCTAGCTACTTGCTATGTTACCCAGGCTGGCCTCAAACTCACAACAGTCCCCCTGCATCCCTTCCCAGCCGTGCACCACCACCCCGATTTGACAATGGCGTGATTGGTGGTTGTGTTGTCTCGCATCTTTGGGTAGGCGCCTTACCTGCTGTTTCCTGCTATGTCACACCATCCTCTCCATCCTTCTATTGATTTGTCTTTCTTTGAATCTTTAGGAGTTTTTGACTCTAGACACAGTCCTTTATCAAGTCAGGTGCATGCTCCTTCTACCTTCCTGGCCTTTGCTCTCAAATATCACCTCATAGGTTTGTTTGCTTTTTGTTATTGTTGTGGGTTTTTTGTTTTTGTTTTTTGTTTTGGATTTTTTGGAGACAGAGTATCTCTGTATAGCTTTGGAACCTGTCCTAGAACTTGCTCTGTAGACCAGACTGGTCTCGAGCTCACAGAGATCCACCTGCCTCTGCATCCCCAGTGCTGGGATTAAAGGTGTGCACCACCACTGCCCAGCTTTGTTTGATTTATTTTTTATTGCATTTGTTCATTTGTTTGTGTCTCTGTATGTGAAGGTCAGAGGACAACTTGGAGTCAGACCCTTCTACCATGTGAGTCCAGAGGATTGAACATAGGTCATCAGGTTTGGCAGCAAACTCCTTTACCTGATGAGCCGTCCTTGTAGCCCTACTTTTAATTTGACAGTTATTTCGTGGGGCGTGGATGTGAGTAGTGACCTGAGAAGGTGAGGATGATGTTGGGGGAGTAGCCCTTGGATGTTTTTGTTTGGTTGATTTTGTTTCTTCGAGACAGGGTTTCTCTGTGTAACAGCCCTGCCTGTCTTGGAACTTGCTTTGTAGACTGGGCTGACCTTGAAACTCACAGAAATCCGCCTGCCTCTGCCTCCTGAGTGCTGGGATTAAAGGTGTGCACCAACCATGCTTGGCTGATTTTGCTTTTTTGAGGCAGGGTTTTACTCTGTAGCTCAGACTGGCTTAAAACTCACAAAATAACCAACTTCTGATCCTCCTGCCTCCACCTCCCAAGTGCTTGGGATTACCAGCATTCACCACCACACCTGACCATATTCCACGGTGTGAACACATGGCAGAACTTTCTAGATGTTGCTGCAGCTGTGGTGATGTCATCAGTGATGGGACAAATGCTTTGCTGTCTTGATTTTGAGCGAGGTAGCCATCAAACTGTATCATCTCCATGCACAAAGCTCCTTGGGGTTCTCTGTCACTTTTAAGCCTGTAAATCCCAGAAAGCTTTGAGGACAGTTTGTGCTGTGGCCAGTGAAGAATGGGTGCAGTGCACGTGTGCCAAGGAAGTGAGACCTGGATCTTTAAGGGTTGGCAGTTTGGGGCCAGTGCCCTAGTGGCCAGGAGGGAGTGCTGTCTGGCATCCACTCATGAAGAATGGGATTGAGGTTGTCTAGGGGACACTTGAACCAGGCCACCCACTCAAATCATGGGCCTCATGGCACATCCACACATCCCGAGGCTGGCACAGGCACCCCAGGCTCAGCCATCGTGGACTGAGCGGCCCCAAGGTGTTTTGTATTGCAGAACAATTTAAAATAATTAGAAACTTTCCAGAACGCCTTTAAACACACTGGTGTGGGCCTTAAGAGCAGCTCCTATTAGCAGGGACGGCTGCTGACTGGTGAGGAGAGGCACTGATATAAGCCCCTTGATTAACTCATTTGAATATCTTTTGAGAACAAATTCTGAATCTCTTTCTATTTTCTCCTATTGTACTGGCTGCACATCTGCTGGCTGGGGGTGGGGGATGGTAGTGAGTTCCATCCCAACCACTCCCAGCCTGGGATGGGGCAGGGCTCCTGCAAATGGCCACACTCATCCCTGCCGTGCCGCCTGGCATCTGCCTTTCACAGAAGTGTCAGGGTCTAAGCGAGGCTTGTAGGGAGCAGTGTGGTGTCCCTACAGGTCCCTCAGAATAATGGAACAATTCCAGGATAGAGTAGGCAGCTTGGGATCTCTGGTCCCATCCGGCAGCACAGACACACCACCCCACGGACACCTCTTTAGTGTTTTCCTCATGGCTAAAGCAAGACCCTACAGCCAACCCCAGTGTGTTGGCTGGGTGAACCTCTGTGTGCCTTCCCATACGTGTCTCTAAGGAGAGGATAATGACAGGGCCCCCTTCCTGGGGTTCTTGTAGTGTAGGTTGTGCACACAACAGACACATCACTGTGCACCTAATTAACAGACTACACTGCAACTGTCAGGCCAGGTGCAAAGCCCCAGTGAGTCTGTTTCGTACAAACTGCATGGTTGTGAGTTTTGTCCTGAACTAGTTGCCAATCATTAAAATTGGGAGATTTTTATATAAAAAGTAAGGATTTTGAACTTGGAGTGGAGGTAGCTGCCCACTCCTGCCCACTCCTGGCCTGGCCCACTCACTAGGCCAGAGCTGAGCTCCCACAGTAGGAGGACAATGTCCCCACTTACTGCGGGCCCCTATCTTTTATGATATCATCAACTGGACTCTTGTTCTCTGAGCTCTGGAGGTCTGCAGAGGACAGGTGGACCCTCCCTAGATGCCCCCGGTGACCATCACGTAGAAGTGTGCTTGAAGCACGTTTGGTAGGGCTCTAGCATGCGTGCAGCCCTGGCTTCCGTTCCCAGCCGCATGTGAGCTGGATATGATGTTGCAAGTCTGCCATCCCAGCACTTGGGAGATGGGGGAGGAGTCTGAACAATTCAAGGACATCCTGGGCTACTTAGCAAGTTCAAGACCTGCCTGGGGTCTGTGTGAGACCTTGCCTCAAAAAACTGAAAACCAAAAATGTGTGTGTGGGTGAGTGTGGGTTCCGAATCTCCCTGCGTGAAGTCTTCTCTGGTGAAGACACTTGGTATATACAGGGCCTAAAGATGGCGGGAAAACCCAAGCTTGGTTGTATCCTCTTGAGCCCCACCCCAACCAACTCCTCCACCACCCAGCAGCCATGAAAAGCCAGTTCTGTCCCCTTGGATCCCTGTCCTGCCTTTCTGATACTCCAGAGATCTACACAGTGCCATCCATGTGCACCCCAAGGAGTCCCGGAACCTCAGCAGCCATGGATTCCAGCCTTGCTTCCTCCATACAAGGCCTTTTTATATATTTAGTTTGAAGCTGTTAAAAAAATAATTTTGAGAAAGAAGACTGGAGAGATGGTTCAGCAGTTAAGAGCACTGGTTGTTCTTCCAGAGGTCCTGGGCTCAATTCCCAGCACCTACGTGGTGGCTCACAACCATCTGTAATGGTATCTGATGCCCTGGTGTACAGGTGTATATGCAGACAGAGCGTTCAAACCTAAAAGATACATAAATAAACACATTTCTTTAAACAGGAAGAAAGGAAGAGAAGGTCAGACTGAAGAGTTGGCTGGTCCCTTAAAATTCTTTCTGAACAAGCCCCAAGAATCAAGCCAAGAGCCAGGTGTGGTGGCGCACCACACTGCGGGCACACTTGGCATCAGTGCCAGGGGGTGGGGGTGGGGGAGGGGTTAGGGATGGGCTGGTGCTCTCTGAGAGCCTAGCCTGCTGGTGAGCTCTGGGTTCAGGGTGAGACCCTGTCTTAAAACAAAACAAGGTGTATGGATTCCTGAGGGAGGACATCCACGGCTGGCCTCTGCCCTCTACCCTATGTACACCACACACACTCACACACACACACATATACATATACACACAACACACACATACACACTCACACATGCGTGCATGTGTACAGCACACACACCACACACCACATGCACACATATGCACACTACCTAAATCTACCTTTAAAATCTTTGCCTCCCCCTCCCCTGCCTGTTCCCTTGCTCCAAAACGGCTTTGTCTATTTGGGTTATTTTTAGAAAGATGCCTGGCATGTCGGCTGACAGAATCTGCATCCTAAGTTTCCACCTGATGGGATAGGGTAGGGTGGGGGTGGGGCACAAAACACCGCTTTAGACTGGGAACCATCTGGAAATGACCGCTCAGGTCCCCAAACACCTCCAGAAGAGCCAAGAGGTGAAGGACAGGGATGGGATTCCTTCTCAGAGCTGCCTCTAGCATCACTGAATGCGCTCAGCGCCCAAAGCCAAGGCAGGAATGCCATCCGAACCCTATTCTCACACTCTGCGACCCTGAGCCCAGAAGCACCTCCTTGGAGTCCTCACTGTGACACAAGAATGCTAGTGACAGACAGAGACCTAAGCGTGTGACTGTGATGTCTGTGATCATCACAGTAGCACAGCGTGGGCCTGGACAAGGAGAGATGTAGGAAGAAATCTTGTACAAACTTTTAAGAACCTGAGTTGATCGCTGAATGAAGCTGGCCCTTCCTTCTGGCTTCTTGTGGGCTGTTTTGAACAGCTTTATTGAGGTGTAACTTAGGTGAAACTAACCTACTATGTGCAGGCAGCCTGATGTATCTTTGTAGCACGATTAATAAAAAACCAGAGACAGATATTAGGGTTCATCCTGAAGGTCAGAAAAACAAAACATCCAGCCACTGGTTCTTACCTCTACCTCAGTCTGAAATGGCAAACCTGCCTCTAGGAATCTCAGAATGAGACTGTGTAAGAGCTGTTTCCTCCAGTCTTATATTCCTCTCTAGTGCTGGGATTCAAGGCGTGCACCACTACCACCCGGTTTCTATGGTACACTAGTGTGACTACTGGGATTAAAGGTGTGTGTCACCACTGCCTGCTCTGTAAGGCTGACCAGGGCGGCTGTTTTACTCTCCGAACTTCAGGCAAGCTTGCTTTATTAAAATACAAATGGGTGTTTATGGAGTTGCAAGGCCTTTATGGTATGTGTTTAGAACATTACCATCACCCAAAAGGCCTTTTCTATCCAGCCCGGCCCAGCCCAACCGCAGGCTTTTTCCTGCCTTGAAGGATTTGCCTTTCCCAGCTATAGAACCAGGGAGGGGGCTCCAGCCCTCATTCCATCCCTGAGCACCATGCTACCAAGGTTCACCCTGTGGTTGCAGAGCAACATCTCGCTCTGCAGAGAGACCACGCCATCCAACATCTATATGTTTGTCTGCATATGAGTATGGCCCACAGAGGTTGGAAGAGTGTGTTGGATTCCATGGAGCTGGTCTTACAGGCTGTTGTGAATGACCGTCTGGGTGCTGGGAACCAAACTGTGGTCCTTTGCAAGAGGAGCAAGTGCTCTTAACCACTGAGCTGTCTCTCTAGCCTGGGGCTCAGGTTTCCAAGACCCACCTCTGCCAGGGAACTCTGCTTCCCTGAAGGAGAGCTCACTGAAGGAAGGATGAGGAACGAGAGTCAGAAGGAAGAGACAGCAGAGAGGGGCTGTGCTTAGAGACTCATGCTTGGGGTACCTGCTGTTTTTTAAGCCCGAGCAGTTATGGTCTGTGCTCAGGAACATAGCAGCTTCTATCTTGTCCTGCCATTGTTTTGTCCCCAGGTCTGGCTAAGAGGTGCTGACTTCACAGCTGAGCAAACTCCCAGGCCCAAACCACCAGGATGGACCACCGTGCCCGCTCAGGCCTGTTTGGAGTCCCACTGGTTTCATCCCTTCATCCAGAACCTTCCTTCCCTCTTCTCTTCTTTCTCACATTAAAACTCCGGGGTTCTTTATGTTCTCCATAAGGTCAGAGCCGTGAGCAGTGACCAGACCCCAGTGAGCCCTGAAGAGGAATCTGACTTAGCCTGAGACCGTGGCAAGTGAAGAGAGGAGAGAACCAGTTGAGGTCTGAGCAGCTAGCTCTGTCTGCCACACAGGGGTGGGCGCCAAGAGAGGAGACAGCGGCCTGGAAATAGCCTTCGCCTTCNCAGCTCAGACAAAGGCTGGAGGGTGGTGGTGGTTTTTGGCATCTTGGGAGTAGTTAAGAGTGGCTGGGTTCCTCTGTGTTACTAGTATCCTCATTTGACTGAGAGCAACTGGCCTTAAGCAGGTGGGATTTGAACCCAGGTCTGCTATCTCATGGTCCTGCCCTGTTCTATAGGCCAACCTCTGGAACCTAACACCCAGACTCCATCTTTCCAGTTAAAGTGACATCTACCCAGAATTCTCCCCATTTTACAGACCAGGAAACTGAGGCTTAGGCAGCTGGAGGAGCTGGAGACAGGATTCAACTCCATTCACACTCCTAAGCCTCTGCCTGAAACTGCACTGGATCATGAATCCTCCCTGTCTCCCCGAACTAGCCGAACTGGCCCCTTCCCAGTGCATGGCAGCTGCCTTTGATTTTTCCCTGACTTCCTGACCCAGTTCCTGGAGCTCTTCCCTGACATTCCCAGCAGCCTGGGCTTCCATCCTCCATCTCAGGCCCCTGCCCCAGAGTCATCTACCTACCCAGGAAGCCACAGTCCCCTGCCCATGGCCCTTAAGAGGCCCTTGGGAAAGCCTGACTTAGAGAGTGCTTGATAAACTTTCTTCCCTGCCTGCGTAGTCGGCTTTGTCGTGTTGCCTTTGTTGCTCCAGACATTGCTTGCCCTGGCTTTCTTCCTGCCCTCAGCCTCAAAACAGGCATCCTAGACAATACGGTAATGTGTAGAAGGGCGGTCAGTGCGGAGCTCTGTCTGGTCTGCCCCTCATTGTGGATTTGGGCAGTTGCATGATCTCGAGGGACTCCTTTTCTCTAGCTGCAGCAACACTTATTAGGAACACAGACCTCTTGGCAGGCGAGGTGGTGAGGCATGGAAAGCACCCTCTCGCGAGGAACTTCAGTTCCCGTGAGGGATGCAGGGCCCCCACCTGAAGCCCTAGCAAGTGTCCAGTGCATAGGAGGTGCTTGGTGAATGGTGAGTGAGTGAATGAATGAATGAATGAGTGGATGGTTGGGTAAGTGGATGTGTGAACAAAGGAATTGGTGAATGAGAGGTGAGGAGGTGGGACAATGAAGGAGTGAGTGAATGTTTGCTGCTGTCACCTTTCCCAGCTTTTCCTTTGAAAGAGGAAGGGACAGGGTTGCCCAGCCAGCTCACCCCCATACCAGCCCGGAGCCCTGATGCCCTCAGAGTAGGACTCTGTTCCCCTGTTGCCTGGGGGCGGGGCACTTCCGCAGGGCTGCTTGGGAGCAGCGAGCAGTAATCAAGGAAGGAGGATGCCATCGGATGATTAGGGGTTTGATTGGCGCCCTCCCTCCAGGACAGCTACCTCCGGGTCCTGCAGTGGCAGGATCAGGCTGCTTTCCTGAATGACACCTGGGAAGTGTCTGCCGTTCTGAGGGGAGCAACTGCTTGGGGGGGAGGGCAGTCAAGTCCCATGGGTCTCTCTTTGTCCCTTTACTCAGACATTCACTCACCCCGCAAGTAGCAGGCGCCTCATGTGCACTGGGCATTCGGTGTGTGGTAGTGATCTGAGCAGATGGTCTTGTCACCGTGGTAGATGCTGGAGCATTCTGGGTATAGCATAAGGTTGTAAGTGGCCAGAGGGAAAAACTACCTAAATGTGTGGATGGCAAAGTGTGTGCAGAGAAAAAGCAGAGGGTTCAGGCGAGGGAGTCCCCTCTGCTATTCTAAGGAGGAGATGGGATAGGTTTTTGTAATAGCTGAGACTCCAAGAAGGTGTTGGGAAACCCGTAGGCCTTCTGAGAGCACAGCATTGCAGGCCGATGACCAGCAACTGCAAACGGCCTATGGCAGAATTGTGCTTGACATCCTCAGGAGCCAGGCAGGACCCCATGTGACCAGAGCAGTGAGCCAGGGGAGGGTTTCGAACAGGAAAAAGATACAGTAGTGCTGTGGGGGGGGTGATGGCCTCGTGGCTGCCAGACAGGGAAGGGATGGGGTGGAGGGCAGTGGGAGCCAAATGGGGACACTTTAAGTAGCAGACCAGAAAAACTGGGTAAAAATTATTTCATCAAGCTGACAAACTTGCCCATTTGTCACAGATGGCACCAAGGACATGGCAGGTGACCTCACCTGCTTCCAGAATCTCTGGTCTGGCAGTGGCCTCTACCCAAATACCAACCTTGACCCCAGGTACTCTAAGATTCCAGAGCACCCAGCAGTTCCCAGGTTGCAGTGCTCATGTGCTCCTGACACCCCAAAGGGAGACGAGGCTGACTCCTCATGGTTGAATCCCGGTTGCTGTGAGGCACAGGGCTGCCCACCAGCCTGCTGGCAAGCCATGACTGCTGTAGAATATTATTTTAAAGTGTGTGACTTTTGTTTATGTTGCATTTGTTTAACTCTGTGAAGCTGTGTTACTGAGCCTGTCTAAAACACCTAATGGTCTTTTAATAAAGAGCTGAACGGCCAGTAGCGAGGCAGGAGAGAAATGGGTGGGGCTGGCAGGCAGAGAGGATAAATATGAGGAGAAATCTGGGAGAAAGAAGGAACGAGAGAGGAAGGAGAAGGGCTTCAGGGGACAGTCACCCCAGCTACGCAGCAGGACATGGAGTAAGATAGAAGTAAGAGAAAGGTAAAAACTCACAGGCAAAAGGTAGCTGGGTTAATTTAAGATAAGAAAGCTGACTAGAAATAAGCCTAGCAAAGGCCTGGCATGGCACCTCCAAAAAGTCAAAAGAGTGGAAACCAACCAACAACACATGACTTCTCTCCACCAGCCAGTTAGCAACACGTGATTTCCTGTCTACCCCACCCCCATCCCCAACTGTCAGCTCGGGGCTTCCTAAGACTGCAAGCCTTCTTTGGACCTCTGGAAGCCAGAGTCATGGGTGCTGATGCACGACTTAAGATGCTCTCATTGTCTTCACGCCCTGTATGATCAGGCGTGCCACGTGGTCAGGACCTGGGCCTGTCCTTGACACTGTTGTAGAAACCAAAATTAGTTGTCAAGTGAATGAGTGAGTGGAGGATGGAGTATGAAGAATAGCTGACTGGATGGGTAGTGGTAGATGGATGGAAAGACAGATGGATACATGATGGATGCATGGATGGATGCATGGATGGATGCTGGGTGGGTGATGGATGGATGGGTGGAAAGATGGATATGTGAATGATGGAGGATGGATGGATGGACGGATGGATGGCTAGCTAGATGTTGTCTAGGAAGGTGGATAGACGGCTAGGTAAGCAGATGATAGATGGGGAATAGGTGGATGATAGATGGACAGATGATTGGTGGATAGATATTGGATAGGTGGAAAGATGGATGGTTAAGTAGGTGGATAATAGATGGTGACTAGATTATAGGTGATGGATGTACAGGTTGACAGAGAGATGGACAGATAGTTTGTGTCCTTGCAGATCCCATATGTCATCTGCATTACAAGACAGTTCATTCATGCCCTCAACACGTTCCTGGAAATCCACTGCCCTCTTAACACTGAGGACCAGGTGACCTGTGCTGGTTAGGGGCGACTGTATGCCTTACAGCAGTTACAGTGGGTCAGTCACTGTGAGGACAGCGGGCGATCTTCTGTTTACACCCAGACTTTGGGATTTGGCCTCATTCTGAACTGTCACCTGCACTGCTGGAATCCAGTGAGGACAGCCTGGCTCAGAGAGCTTCTCGCAGGCTCCACCCCTTGCCCCGGCCCCAGATAATTGGCCCAATACATCTTGGTACTGGAAATCTACATACAGCGCAGGAAGTGATGGATGGCTCTAGTAAGCCAGTCTGGCTCAGTCGGGCGCAGTTATCCATCTCAGTGGGCCACGAGGCCATCTGTCTTTCTGTCTCCTTGCTGGTGGCAGGCCATCGTGTGCCCTCCATCCTGGGTCATCCAAGGCTCCTCTGCAAGCAACACTCCCCTCTCTGAGCAACCCCCAGGATTGCTTCTTCCCTGCGGTTCCTGGGTCCACCTTCTCCTGGCTCCATGGACCTGTCACACAGAATAGACATTCTTCTGTCCCAAAGATTAACTGAAGGCTTCACATCTCTTGTTTACTCTGCTCACAGGTCAGCTGCAGATAACTGAATGCCTCCTTTGCACCAGGCATTTTACAAGTACTGATATGCAGGCCCAGTCGGTTATCTGAGGTCCCCTCCTGAACGCCCTAACCTTTCCTTGGAAGACAGTGACACTGGCTAATTTTATTGTATGGCCCCATTGGTTTTATGTCATGCGGTTTGAGACATGGTCCCTCACTGAACCTAGAGTTCTTTGATTTGGCTAGACAAGTTGGCCATGAGTTCCCAGGATCCACCTGTCTCTGCCCCCTGCTCCCAGCTGGTAAGTGAGTTACAGAAGTACATAGCCTTAATGTCTAGCTCTTTACCAGCTGCTGGAGGTCTGGACTCAGGTCCTCGTGTGTGTGTGTGTGTGTGTGTGTGTGTGTGTGTGTGTGTGTGTTGTAGCAAGCACTCTATCCACCAAGCCATCTCTACAGCATCAGTTAGTGAACTAAGAGGAGTGTCATTATTTAAAGACCAGGGACAGGCAAGCTGTGATGACAGGCTTAGAATAACGGTCACTTTGAGCAGCTCCTGAGGCTGGGATGAGGGTTGAGGGGTGCTAGAAACACAAATGTCCTGTCTTAAGCTGGACAACAGATATGTGGTGTGAAAAAAGATCCGTTGAGTGTAGTGTCGAACTTAAAAGTTAATGTGTGCTTTGATGGAAAGGAACTAAATCAGACATAGTGGCATGTCCATACAATCTCAACACTTGGGAAAGAGACGGAAGCAGGAGGATCCAAAGTTTGAGACCAACCTAGCCTACACAGTAGCATCCTGTCTCAAAGAAATCTCAAACCAGAGGTAACCCCAGGTGTTCATTTGACGATAAATAGAAATCAGACCAGCTGTGGGGTCTCACACCTGTAATCCAAGCATCAAGGAATGTGGCACAAGGAGGTTAAATAGTTCAAGGCCACCCTGGGCTGCATAGTGAGCGTAGTGTGTTTGAGGTCAACCTGGACTCTTCATACATATAAAACAAAGATAATTCAAGTAGAGGAGCATTGTGGTCAAAGTTATGCCAAGGGGCATGTTCTGACCTGAGGCCCTGGAGGTCCCAGAGCTGGGGCACACGCCAGGCAGTGGGTAAGCATGGGGAAGTGTGGACCAGCGGCAGAGCCCCTGGTGCAGCTCCACCTCAGCTTCCCCTCTCCCTGCTTGCTGGCTCGGGCCTCAGCTGCATCTATCATCTGCTCCCAGCTCATTAAAATTATCTCTTTTTAGTTGCAAATGGGCTGTTTATGAGGATCATTACTTGAATGGTCTGTTCAGGGCTCCGGGCTGTCTGTCTGCTGCTGATGGCTAGTTAGGTTAATCGCATGTGTCTCCTCTCTGCCTGAGCCTGGCCCAAAGTCTGGGACTGTGTAGATCATGGCTGGGGCTGGACAGGATAGTCTTGCTGAAGCGTGACTGGCGCGGCCACTTGCCAGGCATAGGGTGTCTTTGAAGCCGGACTTGAGAATGAGGCTGGCTTATGTTTCTGAGACTAGTTCTTCTGTTCCCTTGAAATAAATATAGTTCCATGGGCTTTTCTAAGTGTGTTTATTTTAAAAGCCCGTTGTCGATTCCATCTCTTGGTTTGTTGATTTTTAAGTGTCCATTCTTTCAAAATATAAGAGGATCCGTTTTAATGTCTTTGCTTGGCACCCTGTCCCTTTGTGTGTGTGTGTGTGTGTGTGTGTNGAGAGAGAGAGAGAGAGAGAGAGGTTTTTACTGACCTGTGAAAACCTAGGACGTTTGGACCTAGCATGGTGTCCTCTGGACCCCTGGTGTCTAAGGAAGAGATGAATATCAGCCAGTGTTTATTGAACTCCTGGCAGGGTGCATTTATGACCTTGGATTATTTAAAACGATCTCCCCCAAACACCCTCAGCTGATAGAGAAAGGGAGCCGAGGACAGCCGAGAAGCAAGGCATTGAAAATTTGCCTTCAGAACCCACCAAGGAGCCTCCCCCACCTCAGTTATTAGGGCTGCCTGTAACTAGCCTCCTAGCCCCTGCCTGAGTCCTCTCAAGACACGTTACTGTGCTCATTGCATAGGGTGATGAACAGCAGGAGCCTATTTTGGTGCCCGGAACACACAAGCACTCAATAAATGTAGTTATGATTATTGCTTTTATTGTTGTCATGATCATTGTTGCTTGCATATTTACTGTAGAAATAATGCAAGAACTCAAGATAGAAGGAAGAGCACCAACTGAGACAGAGTTGAGGGGAGCATGGTCCGCATGTCTGTGACTGTATCTGCTCCTTCAGGACTGGGCAGGAGAGCTGAGCTTGCAGTGGTCCAGGGCTGGCCCTGCTTTGTGCTGGAACAGGCAGCAGACACCTAGCCGCGCCCCAGGCGGCCCCGCCCCATGCTGCTGTGGAAATCTGTTTCAGCACGTTGGAGAGCACCACCGCCCTCACCCAGGTTTTAAGCAGCAACAGTTGGTGCCCCCAACTCCCGTCGTGATTTTCTCCCAAAGTTAGCTTTTATATATAGAGAATTATATATTCCTTCTTGAATTCACCCCCCCAAGAGCTCCAGGGCCCAGAGGCTGTCCTTACAGGTTTGGGGGGCCAGGTCTGTGGCACTATGGTAAATTGCCACCGAGCAGGCGTTTCAGACAACCAGCCGGCTTTTACAAAGGCTCTGCAGTGGGTTGATAGTACTTTTATCTCATTATCTAGCAGTGAAAGGGTTTCATTGTGTGTGCAAAACGAATGTGTATTAGCGGTGACAAATAGGGTCTTTCAACACGCTGCTGCACTTCGTCATACATATGTTGGATTAAAGAGTTCGCCCTGGAAACGCGCTCCCCGCATCTGCGTGCGTATTTTTAATAAATCTGATTGCAGGAATTTATTGCACCACCGGATTTAGGAAATTATGGGGCTTGATTGCTGCAAATATAATCGGGTGATGTATGCAGGAGGGTTCATCGAGTTATCGTCCAGAAAAAAAAAGGAAAAGAAAAGTCTCAAGTCGGTGCCAGCCTTGCATGCCACATAAACAGAGCACTTCTTGAATTATGCAGATGAGTCCTGACAACGCCTCCTGTGAAAGCCCCTGCAAAGGGAACTTCTAGAGAAGCGATCAAGCACATACATGCCAGGAGCAGGCCCCATCTATGATGCATGCCCCCCCTCACCCCCCCTCCATTCTTGGTCTCGTGTCCAAACCCTGGTCCGATTCCTGAATGTGTGCAGTCAGGCCAGCTTCCCCCCCAACCTGGCAACCTAGTTCTTTCCAGTCGGCAAGGGTTCTGGGAACCTTCCGTGATTTACCGTGGGGTACACACAAGGTCAGCGTGCTTCTCTTCGGCACCTTCATTTTTACAAAATCTACTGGAATTAAAAAGCCATCTATATCGTAAGAGGCGAATTTATGAGCCTTTAAGGGAGAAAGCAGCAGTTGGAGCGGCGCCCGCCGCTGATGTATGGAAGCTGTCGGCAGCACTCGCGCGCTGGGGGAAGTGCCCATACAATATGCCGCGCGCTGCTATTTTGACACACTTTGGAGATGTTTTCTTCAGTTACTGACAGGCTTATGCCATCACTCCTTGGAAATTTAAGAGGTGGGGCTGGGGTGGGGGAGAGATTGGGAGGAGATAAAACCTCAGTTTAACTTTGACCCAGCTCTTTAGGAGGACAAAAAAACAAATAGCCCACATTGTCCTGGGGGTCTTTTTGTGGTTGTTGTTTCATGCCTCTTTTTTGTTTTGGGTTTTGTTGTTGTTGTTTTTAACTTTTTTCATTCATGCCAGGAGACAATATCTAGCCTTTTCTCAGCCCTGTGAATTACAAAAACTTGTCCCAAGTGCTGCTTTTACAATAATTCAAAAGCAAAGAGAAGAGGACAAATCTCTCTCTCTCTCTCTCTCTCTCTCTCTCTCTCTCTCATTACAGAAGGAGCTTAATTCCATCTCATTGGAGCTGTCTGGACCGCAGGAGGAAAGCAGCGAGCATTCTCCTAAACGTTTAATTGAACTCCGCCGGGAATTTAAGAAAAATGTGCCAGAGGTAGTGTGCCTGCCACTACAGCATTGCCTCCGAAGGAATGCAGCTTTGCTTTCTTCCCCCTCTGTTCAGACTGTATCGTGAAAGCTGTAAACATAAGTGACTAACAAGAAAAGAAGCTAATTAGCCACAAAGATAAATCATAGCCCCTGCCCATCAGCCTTCACAGTCTCAGGGGAGAGGGCTCCCCAGTGCAATGACTGGAGTTGGGACACCCAAGTACCTCCACCCAGATCACTCCTCCCCAGGACACCAGGCAGCTCAGATCTGCCGTCAGTCTAAGCCCTGATCTTGGGTGAGATGATGGTCATTTGATGACAAAGATAATTGGGCCTGAAGTCTGGATCATCTTCTGTCTGCCCTTAGGCCTGGAAGATGTAGCCAGGGCTCTGAAACCCACCCCTCACTGTCAATCAGTGCACCTGCCCCTTTCCTCTTACATCAAGGTTCCACACCCCAGTCTTGATCCACAGATAGAAATGCCCAGGCAATGGAAAACCCACTCCCTCTCCCCTAAGGAACAGACCAGCCCAGACACGTGTCTGTTCTTTTCTGAGGCTGAATGCAAGAATTTTATTTTCCCCCTGCTATCAGGACCCCTGTTGCTTCTCAAATTAAAAAATATATAAGTTAAGCCGGGTGGTGGTGGTGCACACCTTTAAATCCAGCACTCGGGAGGCAGAGGCAGGTGGACCTCTGTAAGTTCAAGGGCAGCCTGGTCTACAGAGCAAGTTCCAGGACAGCCAGAGCTGTTACACAAAGAACCCCTGTCTCGGAAAACAAACAAATAAAATAAAATTTAAAAAGTGGCAGGAATAAACAGCAAAATGGAGCCCTTAGATCCTGTCACTGACAGAGCTGAGACCCTTGCAGAGAGTGCAGGCCACAGACTCAGGGCCAGACCTAAGCTCCAGCCAGCAGCCGCTGCTTCTGCCGGTCCCTGTCTCGGCTTACCTGCTGGGGTGAGCTGGACTATGGATGGCAGGTGCGGGCTGGCAGATGTCCCAGGAGCATGGTGGGAGGCTTCCAGGGACTCTTGTGGCTCTTGGTGGTAGGGGTGGACCTTGGGTGTGAGAGGCAGGGCACAGGGGCTGGGCCTTACCTGAAGCAGTCAAATCCGACCACCATGTCATAAGCAACTGTGGTTCTTCAGGACAAGTTTTGGGATGAGGGCCAGCTAGAACTTGTTTCTAGGGTAAATCTAGGAAGCTGTGTGTGAAGATGTGTGCAGCAAAGAGGCAGAGGCCTTAGACTCGAGGGTCTCTTGCTGTCATGACTTCTTAACAAGCACAAGTGAGGTCCTTTTGAGGTGGGGGTCACACGTAGGTCAGGCTAGCCTCCAACTCCTCATACAACTGAGAATGTCCCTGAATTTCTGGTCTCTCTCCTCCATCTCCCAAGTGCTGGCTTACAGGTGTGTGCTATTGCACCCCATTTATGTGATGCTTGGGTAAGAACCCGGAGCCTTGTACATGCTAGGCAAGCACTCTGCTAACTGAGCCATATCCCCAGCCTACCCTTCTCTTTTAAATATCATAGTGTGGTCTATAAACAGAGTTTTCTCCCCATATCAAGAGTACGTCTGGCCCTCCCATCTCTGGGAAGCATAGCTGAATCCATTGTCGGCCTTCATAGCCCCACACATCTTCTTTCTTCCTCTGGCCTTCAGACCAGCTGTCTCATCCTCTCTCCCCCAGAATAGTGAACTCATCCTCAACTATCGCTTCACACGGGAGCTCTCAGGTGAGGAGGGAAATCCAGGCCAGGTTTTCAGCCTGTGAGTTTGACTTACATAATTTTCAATGCTACATAATTATGCAATTACATAATTAGAAGGGATAAATTTCCACTCCTATTATAGTCATGGCTCTGGAAACTCTCATATTGGGAGCTCATCCCTCCTGACGGGAGAGTCGTGATAACTTTATTTCAGAGCATCATCTGGGGGGTCCAGTCCACCTACTGCGTGTGTCCTGCCAGTCCACCTACTGCGTGTGTCCTGCCTAGCTCTCCTGGACTTAAATATTCATTGGCAGGACTTGGCCCAGCACCTATCTACTTCCCCATCTCATGGCTCTCAGATATGAACCCCTAAACTCATCTGAATATGGGGTTTTGAGAATGAAAAGAGCCTATGCAAGGCATCTTGTGACCTCGGCTCCACTTGCAGCTGTATCACCTGCTTGCCATTTCACCTTGAGTAGCCCAGTCCCCGTGGGCCTTGGTACCACCTTTATAAATCGGGCCTAAGTTAAACTTTGTGTTAGCTCCCCGTGCTTTCTCTGAGGCTTTTAGATCCACCCTGCTGCCCAGGGCTCAACCGCAGTCCCCAGCACCAGCCCCTTTAATCAGTGCTGTGGTATGTAACCACCTCCTCCTGGTGGCTTCTTGTTTCTGTGTGCTAGGCTTGAGACTGTGACCTTGAGCCTCCTAAGCCTGGCAACCTGGCTCCTGAAACCAAAGCCACAGGCACTGTCTGTGTATCCCCTAAAAGCCCACCTTACATCCAGCCAGCAGCTACTCTGGGAAGGCCCAGAGGCAGAAGTCAGTGTAGAGGGCTAGCTGGGACCAGAGCAGGAAACTTGTTCAGGGGGAGAAGTAGCAGGGCGTGTCGCCATGGTTATGGGTTTCTCCATAACCTCCAGCCCTCCTCCTCCTGCTTCCGTGCCATTCATCCCGCCTCTTTACTGCTCCCACAGGGTTTTCCTTGTGACTTTGACAAATTATGGCAGGAGGAAGGATCCCCAGTGGATCCCTGAGGTACTCACAGGCTTCAGGGTTAGCACTTTGGGACACTCACCTCTGCTGAGTGCTGGGGGAGCCCCAGACACCACTCCTTGGGTCTGAGAAACTGGGACATTGGTGGGTAGAGCTGAGCCCTCCTGTGTGCTCAGAGCATTGATGAAGTTATTGCTCTGGTCCACAGCCACATCCCTAGAAATCACTCCGTGCTCTGGTGAGGAAGGACAGACAGGAATAATGGTGACTTTTGATGAAATGCAGGGTGCAGGTTCATGGGAGATGGCCGTGTGGAAGAAGCAGCCAGCCCCATGTCACACCCGGAAGGACAAAGGGACTTCTTGGGGAGACTTTTTCCACCTAGCACTGAGAGTGGAGAATCAGGGCCAGCTCTTCAGCCCTCATCCTTCTGAACTAGGCCACAGGATCAACCATGCTATGCCCAAGGATGTCATAAGTACCATCACTGCAATATTCAGAAAGCTGAGGCAGGGGAGTCTTGAGTTCAAACCAACTTGAGCTACATAGAAAGACCCCATCTCAAAATGCTAATGGCTGGGGATGTAGATCAGGGGTGGAGTGTTGGTATTCTTTGCTCCATCCCCAGTACCACCAAAAAGAAAATAGGTGTGCATTTAGGAAGTAGCCATCCTGCCTCCCTCTCCAGAATGCCCAGTTTTGTGACATTAAAGACCTGAAAAAGCACCACAGGGACAGAATCTACTGTGTGTATGTATGTGTGTGTGTACATATGCGTGCGTGCGTGTGTGCATGTGTGTGTGTGTGTGTGTGTGTGTTCCTTACGAAACCACAGTTTAGGTTCCACAGAGAACGATGGTGAGAGGAGCTGGGGTGGGCTGGGGAGCACCTGCACTGTGGCAGACCCTCCATCATCTCTTTTTCAGGGAATCAGAGAGATGGTGGCTCCCGTGCTGAAGAGCTTCCAAGCCGAGGTAAGAGCCAGTAGCCAAGCACTTGGGGAGGTGGGGGCAACGTGCACTGGGCTTCCCTCCCCGCAGGCTACCCCTCCCCAGGCTGAAATCTAAGGTCTGCTGCCCTGCTAAGGCATCTTTGTGGATAAGGCCCAGGGGCTACCAGCCTTCTCAGCACATCTACTTCCCACCACTCTCTGGGTGAAGTCAGCCTTGCTCATGGCCTTTGCCGCCATCTGCCAGTGGCTGCCTTTACCTGCCCATCCACCCCATGACAGTCAAATGTACCATCTACGGTATTGGTACTGTCCCTTCGCCTGCCTGAGAAGATGCTGGGGTCATGCTGGTCTGGGAAGGGGAGCCCATCTCTAATACTCCATGGGCAAGGACTCCCCCTAAGCTCAGATGGACCTAGAAACCCCTCCCACGGCTCTTGAGATGAAGGGGAAGGCTCCTGCTTGTTCCCCACTCAGCTCCTCGGCCATCTCTCGCTTAGAGACACATAAGACGTAGGCCTCGGCTACACATACATGAATGTTGGTGTGGGCAGGGTTCTAGATCCCTGAACCTGCATGTCCCTCTCTATACCATGGGAATAAAGAGACTTGCGGTCCTTCTGTGTAGTTTTGGACATGGATAGTAGAGAGACCGCAGGAAAGAGGGGGATACACCCACCTGGCCCTCTGTCTCGGTGTCACAGGAATGTAGCTGGGGTTGAAACCTTGCCTCTACCACTTACTGGCTGTGTATGTGACCTGAGGTGAGTTACTTGGCCTCTCTGCACCTTTGCATCCTCCTCTGTCAAATTGGTGATAATTTTCTCTCTCAACAAGATTGAGGCTGAGGGGGGTGCAAGGAAGTGTTCGGAATAGTGCCTTGGGTGTTCAAAGCCTGGGGACAGCTGGGAGTGGTGGCACACACCTGTAATCCCAGTGCTTGGGAAAGTGGAGGCCATCCTGGCCTGCGAGGAGAGATGATGTCTTCCCTCTGCCGCAGAAGAAAGACTTGGACGTTAGAAGTGATAAGAAGACCCAAGGCACAGCCTCATGGGTAGTGGGCTTGGAATTTCAGCCCTGCTTCTTTAGCTGTGTGGCCCTGGGGAGGACATCTCTGAACCTCAGCTCTCCTCCTGGGACACAAAAACAAGCTTGCAAATCCAAAGGAAGAGGAAGCTGCTGGGGGGCACGTGGTACGGTGTGCAGACAGTTGTTCTGAGGGATTTCTCTGGCCACGCACCCACAGGACTTATCTTGACTGTGTTCCCCAAGCCCCTGCCTTCCCGTGGTCACTGCACTAAAATGCCATGGCTGTAGGTCCCACCTCACTCCTATGGGGAGGGAAGTGGCCACAGAGCCAAATCAAGGTCAGATCCATTCCAGCCTTCCAGTCCAGCAGCCTTGGTGTATGCAGAGTTGGGAGTCCCCTCACCCCAAATTCTTTTCCTGACTGTATGGGAGGTGTGATGGGGAGGAAGTAGACTCGGACTGCCATGAATCAAGGCTTCCTTGATTTCTCAATTTAGATCCCCCCGTAAACACACACCTCCCAGGAAAACATGCCAGCCAGGGAAGGTGGTTTCTGGGAACCAGCCTGAAATGGCCGAAGTTTGAAAATCCTCACACAGAGAAAGGGAGCCAGCCCGAAAGCCCCACTAATTATAAAAGTTGCTTTTATGAAAGATAATTCAAAGCAGTAATTTAGCAAACATAATCAAGCCACGCAGATGGGGCCGCTGATGGATGGATTGCAACATGCAATTAGCGGCTCTCACAGTTACATGTCATTAACCCTCCACGCACAAAAATTATTTTCTCATTATTAGTTGAAAAGGTAAAATTAAGCTGACTAGACACTAAAGGAACAAACCACAATTAATTACCTTCATTTATTACAGTCATTATCTTAGAGTTATTTTTGCTTGGAGACAGAGAGATACAAACATCTAAATTAAAAGTTTTGTTTTTGCTAAATTTGAGGTGAGACGGTTCCAAGTGTTATATGCACCAGCTTGCCCCCTAGACCTCAGGACCACCCCAGCAGGTCCCTCTCATGCAGTTTCCTCTTTGCAGGGTGGCCTGGGGGATGACAGAAGCCCTTTCAGTTTCTCTGGAGCAGAGCTGGTCACCTGAGCCTAGTGGGTAAACAGCAGTTTGGGGACTGTCCCTGAACGGACATATGTGACTTTAGCGAGTGATTTCCTGTGTCGGAGTCAGTGAGTTACTGATTACCAGGTGACAGACATGTCACTAGTGTGCAACCCAGCAGGCATCGTGTACCTCAGCCTGCAGCCAACAGTGCCCTCCTTCTCCCTGGAACTGAGGATGTCTCCCTGGAACTGAGGAGCACATGTGGCCACCGCTTCGGAGCTGGTACCAGGAGACAGTTCAGATGGCTGGCTGGGTCCCTGCAGGCCTTTATCCTTTGGAAACACTCAATGGACCGAGGAAGGTGGTAATGTGACTTAAGAGTGCAAGGATCCAGGTTTAAGATCCCTAGAACCCACATTTAAGAAAAAAAAAAAGCAGCTAGTCATGGTGACTCCCCAGTGCTGAGGAGGTGGAGACAGAGCTCTGGGGCTCACTGGCCAGCCCGGCCTGCTAGGTGAGCTCTAGGCTAGTGAGAGACCCTGTCAAAAGGTGTGTAGCAGCTGAGGAATGGCATTCCAAGTTTTTCCCAGTTCCACATGCACAAATACACGTACTTACACACACACACACACACACATGTACATGTGCTCTCACCTGTAGCATGTTAAAAGCATCTGACATCACCCTCAGGAGGGCTGCATCCAGTCATCGCCTCTGCCCCTCTTGGCATGGGAGCAGCGGGCATTTTTACAATACACTCAAGGACTTGCTAGGGAAGACAAACCACCTTCCCACATAGCCCTCTACAAGTGTCTTTGGGTGGTCCAGTGTTTGTGTTGGGCTCCCATGAGGCTGGAGACAGCTCAGAGCTGGTGAGACACTGTCCCTACCCCTGGGGAAGTCCTGCCACCTTGTTCAACCCGGGGGAAGTTGTCCAGAACCAAAGGGGACCTGGTGTGCTCTCCCTGAACTAGTACTGCCACAGCCACTCGTCCCGTCCCTTATCTATACACATATGCCCTGGAGTGCCCCCATCAAAGCAGACATCTGCATCTCTTTGGGCCTGGGCCTGCTTTCACAAGAGACCAAGGTGGCCCTTATCCTGCTTGGTGGTTCTGCCTCCTGACATGTCCTGCCGGCCAGCACACTCCCTGTTGGGAGAAGCCAGGTCAAAAAGTGCTACCTAAAGAAGAAAGGCCTAGAGCTGGTGGCTGAGCTCTGTTGACTGCCGGCTTAGCGCCACCACCTGTGACCTAAGACATCAAGAAGAGCCCAGTCATGCTGCCAGACCATGAGTGATTTTGCTAAGGGATTGTTTAGGAGTGTGGCTAATTCCGAAGATAAAAGGAGCAACCCCACTTTTTTCTTGACTGTGTGACCTTGAGCAAGAGTCACTTAACTTTTCTGGGTCCCTGTCCCTCCCCCTTCAAAAGATTTTGATTTATGCTTTTCTGGGTCCCTGTCCCTCCCCCTTCAAAAGATTTTGATTTATCTACATTTATTTGCTGTGCGTATCTGTGCGTGTGTGTGTGTGTGTGTGTGCGTGCGTACCTATGCATTGCAGCACATGGGTGCAGCACATGGATGCTAACCAAGGGAGTATTTGCAGGTGTCGTTTCTCCCCTTCCACCTTGTGGGTGCTAGAGATTTATCCTCTGGTCTCTGCTTTGAAATGAAGATCTGAATCATGACTGCCCCTGAGGCTCATGGGGAGCTCAATGCACTGATACTGATACAGGGAGAATATACGACAGAAGAGAGGCTGGCCATACCACACTTGTGCCTCCCACAAGTCCTGTGTGGGAGCCACTTACCCAGTTCCTCTGGTGAGCTAACTGAGGCTCAGCCACGGCCTACAAGACCTGACTCAGGCGGGGACAGCAACCAGTAAGGCCTCAATGGCTCAACACTGCGAGCAAGGCACAGCCCAGATTGTATGTACCCTTCTGTAGGTCTCAGTTGGCTCAGAGAGGGCAAAGCGCTTGCCCAGGTCCTCACAGCCTTCCACCCATAGCCTTGAGGATGGGAACTACAAGCCTCAGTTTGGAGAGCTACCTGGGTTCCTCGACATCCAGGGGGACCAAGAATTGCTGTGAAGGCCAAGCTTGGGAGCCCATAACGTACACGAAAGTGAGAGTTTAAATTGGGACTGAGTTATGTGATACTAAATTCTCAACAGACAGGAGTGTCATCTGCAGCACGAGGCAGGTGCAAACAGCCCACGCCCTCCCCGCTCCCTGCCCACCCTCTCTGGTGGTGTCGTCTTGAGGACGATCATGTCTCCTTGGCGGTCTTGCCGGCTGGAGGCCAGGCTCCCACTAACCCACACGTCCATCTGGATTTGCTGTCAGCACACCAAAGCATCCTTGGGCTGTGATGCCAAGTTACAACCAAATTAAGAACCCTCAGCCATCCTCTTTGATTCGCTCTCTCTGCCTTGTCAAGTAAATTATTAATGCTTCTGCCCCCCAGTTAAGCAGATACTTGCAGCCATTATGGGTCCTTCTCATTAGAAATAACATCATCTAAGGAAGGGTATTGATTGATTTTTTTTAACCTTGGAATCATGGACGTGAACCACATATTTACATGGCATTCCCTTTAACTCAGATTCTTGTGCTTTATTTTTATATTATTGATCCTTTTTTGACACGAATTGCTTTTTGGCCTTGTGTGCACATTGTAAGCTTTCCACCCGGCAAAGGAACCGGCTGCGCCCAGCCACGAAGAGCAATGACTCTGGCCGCGTGGCAGGAACATTCCCTCACATTTAACAGCAATTAGTCTACCCTGCTGCCCAGACACTCGTGTATGAAAATTTACAAGCCTTTTAATAGACTGAGCTCTGGGACCGGGCAGGCCTGGCGCCGGGCAGATGAGGCCACCGGGTGTACATCCATTGAGCTGCCGCCTCAGTCAGACTCAGGTGGGGGCGGGACGGGGTGGGGAAACTACTGGAAACACAGATCACTTACTTCAGCAGGGGCTATGTGACCCAACACACAGGCACACATTCAGCTGCTCAGTCAGTGCTTATTGAGTTCCTGCTTTATGCCAGACATGGATCTAGGTGCTAGAAGTACATGAGAGTTCAGGTCCCTTCCACGCCTGGTGCCCAGGATGGAGCAGAATGGGCCTAAACCTAGGGTCATACAGACCTGAGTTCATGTGGTGGCCCTGCTTGTGACCAGGTTCCTGATTGAGCCTCAGTTTGCCTGGCTGTAGAATGGGACATGCACAGCACCTGTGCCCCCGGGGAGGTGGGGAAGAGTCACCAAAATAATGATGCTTGGGACCTGGTTATATATCAGCCTGTTGCCCACTGAATTCTACATACCTTTCGTAACTTTGCCAGAGCCTCACTGCAGGCTCCCCCAACTTCTCCCTGTTACCCACAGTGGCTCTCAACACCCTTTCTCTTGTGAGGAGGCCCCTGCTTTTCAACTAGCTCCATGCAGCTCTCACTCAGCAAACATTGACTTGGCACCTGCTGCATACCAGGGTGAGTGGCCAGCTACTGTGTGTATGTGTGAGCCTACGTGTGAGCATGTATGTGGAGAATCTCACTGGGATTGGCTAACTGGGCTTGCCCCTTAGCCCAGGCTGGCCAGCAGGTGCACAGCTGAGCTCTGCACGGCCCAGCCTCCACAGCACTGGGATTACAACTGTGTTCCCGGCTCTTTTTTCTATTTTTATTTTTTAGAGGTAGGTTCTTGACATCAAACCGGGGTCCTCCTGCTTACAAGGAAGTACTTTACTGGCTGAGCCATCCATCTCCTTGGTCCCTGAAGTTCCGTTTCCTGCCCCTGTGGCACTATGGCCTTGTGGGAGAGAGGTGGACATTGGCCAGTGTTGTCCAGCAGTGCTCACTGAGGTTCGTACAGCCTAAGTGGAGTAATGAAAGACTGAGCGGGCCCCTGGGGACCACATTGGGGACCCTAGGGATACCTTGGGGTACCAGATGCAGCCTCCCTGGGTCAAGCTTCCCATCGCTGTGACTGATAACCCAAGTAAAGCCAGGGAGGAAGATTACTGGGGCTCAGGGTTTCAGAGGCCTCTATCTGTGGCCCGTGGCCCTGCCTTTCTGAACTGAGCCAACATTGCACCAGAAGAGGATGGTGGAACAGCTGCTCACCTCATGGCAGCCAGGAAGCAGAAAGACAGAAAGTAGCAGGAATAAGCTGCACCTTTCAGAGACCAGATAGCTATGAGCCAGCCAATGGGTGAATCCACAGACTAGATCCCAGCCCTCCTCATCCAATCACTTCTCAATCCTGCCTCTGAGCCATGCAGCACCAGCACCCTAGGTCTTCTGTTCTGAACCTAATGGGAGCTCAGCTCACGAGTGCAGGGCACACGTGTACACATTGCACACGTGATTAGCCTTTTGCCCCCATGTTCCCGGTGCACCCCGGAGCCCAACCGCCAGGCCTGGCCCCCCACCCACCTGTTTCTGATGTGTGGCTGCGTGTCTTCTCTTGTAGAGTGGGGACTTGGGATTTGCAGTAGCTCAAGCTGAGGATTAGGAGAGGCACAGGGACTGAGGGGGGGTTCATCCCAAGCACCCCCAAAAGCAAAGGAAGGCTAGAGTGAGAAGGTCTGAGATCACAGTGGCCATGACTACAGTGAAAGGGAACGTGGCTCCGGAACTGATGGGTGGTACCGGTGCTGCCAGGGCCAAGTACATCACACCCCCGAAGGCCCCATTTCTAAAACAAAGGCCTGGATCTAATGACCCCTGGGGTTATAGTCAGAATGGGGCCTGCACCCTGGCCCTTAAGTGCAGGCACAGGAGTCAGGTCCTTCTTGCATTGGGGTTCCTCAGTAAGGGGAACACCAGACAGGCTCTCCAGATATTTCATATCATAACCCAACCTTCCTACAGCCCTAAGCAGCAGGAATAGGGTCCCGAGAAGCTGAGGAACCTACCCAAGGTCACACAGCCAGAAGAAAGGTCCCAGATCCCATCAACTCACCTCCAGCTTCAGTCTCCCATTCTGGGAAGTGGCTTCCCCACCTTCTTTATCCCTGCCAGTGGGGGTGGAAGGCTGACAGGATCACACTTGGTGAACTATAGGAGAATTCGGGGCTGGACTGCCCAACCTCATGTGCCAGCTCCCCACTTTCACTACCCAGGGCAGTCTTCCTAGGGCTTTAAAACTGGGTCCTGAGCCAGGTGGTGGTAGCACATGCCTCTAATCCCAGCACTGGGGAGCCAGGGGTCAGCAGATCCGTGAGGTGGGCTGAGTACCCTGCACCTCAGTTTACCCAGGTCTGCCTGTGCAGATGGCTCTGTGTGGATCTCTGTCTGGTTCTGTGAGCTCAAAGAGGTCTCTGGACTGCTGTGGGCTTTGGTCCAGAAGGGCCCAACTGGCATAGTGACACAGGTGTCATCCCAGTGCTCAGGATGCTGAGGAAGGAGGATCAGGAATTCAAGGCCAGTCTGTGCTACTTCAACAGGTACTGCAGCATCAGGAGTCAAAGGGAGGAAAGACTCTCCCTGCCCCTCTCCTGAGTCCGAAGCTCTTTAATCAGTTCAAGGTCAGCCTTGGCTACACAATAAGCTCAAAGCTAGCCTGGGCTATATGAGTCCCTGTCTAATAATAATGATGATGATGATACTACTAATAATATTTTTGAGTTATCTAAAAGACTTCCCCAGCATCCAGAACCACTTGGGACAGAGAAGGGTGGTAGTGCTGGGCTTCTGAGCCTTTACATATTCTGTTCCTTTGCCCCAAAAATACTTTTCCTTCCCCAACTCCATATGTAAATGTCTACGTGTCCTGCAAGCGTCCACCCAAATGGCCTTAGCATGAGATTCTGTGACCCTCTGCCCTGAGTACATGGTTCTTTTTTTACCAGCTCCCAAAAAACCACATGATCAGCCCCTCTGCTTCTCTCCAGGGCTGACAGAACCCACCCCCACACCCCATTACAACCCTCTGACAACGTCAGCAACTTCTAGGATGGAATTCAGTCCTCTTGGCATCCATTTGGGACTCTGCCATCTGCCCCGCCCACCCTCTTTGCGCCCTCCCTTTCCCTTTTTAAATACTTCTTGATCACGCTTTCCTGCCTCGGGGCCTTTGCACCTGCTCCACCTGCATTACCCCCACAGGCAAGACGTTCAGCCTGGGCACTGTGAGGTTCTGGGTCAGGTGGGAGGGTGTTCAGCAGCCTAACTAGGATTTCCCCACTAATCGTCTACAGCACCTCCCTCCAGACAGTTCTCCCTCAGAGACAGTTCATGCATCGCTAGGCTCCCCTGACACCTGCAACTCCTCCAGAGCTCTGATCACATGTCACTCCTACAGGGAAACCGCTAAGACTCCTTGTCCCTATTCACAGAGCATGGCACAGTTCTTCACTGTGCCTGTTTGCCTAATTATCTAGATGCTGAAGACACACACACTATAGACTCCTGTGCTCCCCAGTCCCTCATAGTCCCCACTCAGCAGGAGCTGGGGGAGCATTGATGAAGTGAGTATTGATTGACATGCGATTAGATTGGCAGATGCGGTTCTTGGTGTTTCTGTTTCAGGCAGCATTCTGAACGGTCTGTGGTTCCGAGTTATTTCTTGTGACCTACCTAAGCTGGGGACTGTCATTGTCAACATTTTATAATACACAAAGGGGTTAGTGTCCTGCCCAGAGCCACACAGCTGCTTCTGATTGGCTGCCCTGCCATTTAACCATGATTTATTGAGCACTCACTATGTGCCAGATCCTAAGGATAAATTATAGAGCAGGAGAAATGCAGCTCTAAGTTACATGTGTGTGCACAACATACACACATAGTGTACATGCATACATGCACATATGGAAAATGGCTCCTTTTTCAGGCAGAGATGCCCAGGCATTGAGTAGGGTCACACAGACAGCTGGTGGCATAGCACTTTTCTTCTTCCGTGCCTTGTATGCTTCCCACTGCACACCCTGTCTACAGGGCAGGGACACTTTAACAGTCTAACCAGTCAATTATAATAATATTTTTCTCTCCAAATGTTTAAGGGGGGGTTGACGTGCTAAGGTAAAATCATGGCTCAGAGACCGAGCTGACATTAGTTATTAATTAGACCATTATGCATTCCACGGTGATAATTGCTTTGCTGTGGAGTCACCAAGCATGAAACAGACCCGGCAAAGAAATGCAATCTATCAATCCTTGGAGCCGCAGCACAATGCAGCCGCTCACCTTGAGCCAGTATCTCAGCAGGAAACAAAAAGAAATTAATGATGCCAGTGATAGGCAGTAGCAAGCCAGATCCTTCCTCATCCCAGCCCCAGGAGGGTTCACGGGCTGGTCCCAGGGACAGCACTGAAACAAAGTGAAAATGGCCATTTGTCTTGGGGACATCTTTTCCCGCCTCCGCCTTCCCACCTTGTCATTTGTGGGGGAGACATTGTCACCATCTCCATCACTGCTCTTGGCCCGTCAGGGGCGGCTTCTCTGCTGGTGCTCTGCTTCCACCCAGGTTCCAGCCCTGCCCTTGGTGGATAGATCCTGAGGCCTGGGGTGGGAGGTGTCCGTGGCAGACACAGCCAGAGTCCAATCTTAACACAGGAAACAGAGATCTCTGAGGGTGAGCATGTGCCCTGAGACCCATCCAGTGGCAGCTATCATGCATAAGAGAGCATCCACCATGGTTAAATGCACCCATTGGTGTTTGGTGTCTTGGCGATTGGTTCTGTGCTGCCTGTTTTACAGATGAAGGTTGGCTGGGATGGCTTGAGTTGGTCCTACAGCTGATGGTGTCCCTGGGATTTGAACCCAGGATCCTGAGGGATGAGAAAGCAGAGGTGAGCTCCCAGAGGGCAGGACAAAGCAAGCACAAGGCAAAGACCTCCTTATGCCTATCTCCAGGCCAGCTTCCTCAGCCTCCAGACACTTCTGGATGGACCAGGTTCACATCGACCAAGAAGCATTAATCATCCAAGTCTAAGCTCAGCTTCCCAAGGTAACGGACATCCCTGGCTCAGCTTGAGGCCTGTGCAGCCCATCAGCTTCATCCAATCGGCTCCAGAATAGAAGTCAACCTCAGCATAAACATGGTGGCCCCAGTTACCTCGGGGGTGGGAGGGGAGAAAGAGGAAGCCTACAGAGCTGGCTCCCTGCCTCATATCGATTATGTCTGCCTGGCATAGAAGCTCCTGAACAACTGGATGAGTGTCTTTGATGAAGTCCATCCTTGTCACACTGCTCCCCCGCCTCCTTCTAGCTGCATCCTAAAGCCATTAGGGGTGTCCCACCCTACAGGAAAGAAAGGAAGGAGACAACTCTCCGCAAAGAGAGGCACATTCTGTCTTAGAGACCTGAGAGCTGTCACCTGACCACCACAGAAACACTTGGACAGAGACAGGTGGTTGGAGACAGCCGCCCTGGTGGCCTGTCAAGAGTGGCTCAGGCCTGTAGTCCCAGCGCAGGAGAAGGTTTGCTGTGATTACAAGGCCAGCCAGGGCCTGGAGAGATGGCTCAACTGTGACAAGCCTGTGCTGCTCTTGCCGAGGACGTGGGCTCAGTTCCCAGCACCCACATGGCAGCTCACAACTGCCTGTAACTCCAGCTCCAGGAGATCCGACACCTTCTTCTGGCCTCTGCAAGTGCTGGGTTCACACACACGCACATACACACATGCACACACACATGCACATACACACGCACATGCACACACGGCCTCTTTGAAAGCCCACATACCAAGGAGCTCTGGCCCACTGACCAAGTTCATTTCCAAACAAGATGGCACTGGATACTGGATGAGGCCTCTCCACGTTTCTCCTGTCTCCACTTCTCCAACCCAAGGTCCTGTCCCTGGTCAGCCCCAGACAGTTCCCCATCACCTCTGCCATGTTCCTTCTTTCCTCTGAAGCTCATGGTAATTAGTCTCAGCAGCAGACTCCTCACAGTGGGAGGAAGGAACTTTCAGGTCTGAAGTCACCCTGTTAGCTACAAGGTGGGGAAACCCTGCAATTGGGGCAACAGAAGGGACTGTTTTCCCTCACGGGCTTCCGTCTCTGGCTGGACACAAACATCATTTCGGCAAATATTTATTGGGCTTCTCCGACATGCCAGATGCTGTCCTGGGCACCTGGCTGTGCAGCTGATGGCTGTGCTGCCTGCTGTCTGTAGAGGCCCTGCTCACCCTGATGCTGGGCCACCCTCTGTCTGTTGCTCACCCCATCAATCCAAACCAGATTTTGAGCTATTCCTTTATTCCTTTGATTTGACAGGGTCTGATGTAGCCCAGGTTAGCCTTAAACTCCTAATCCTCTTGTCTCCACTTCCTGAGTCCTGGGATCACAGTGGCACGACAGCCAAGAAGCAATGGAGAACCTTCTCTGTGGGGCAGCTGTGTGTAAGCAAATCACAGACTGTGGGCTAAATTCTGAGCTCACTGCCTGCCCTCATAGAGAAAGATTTAATAGAACATAGCCTCCTTTTCATATGCCCACCCACCATTTTTGTAGGAATAGGGCGGAGCTCAGCGGCCGCCATAGAGACCAATGTATACAGGCTAAAGCGCTGAAAATGTTTATTCTGACTAGAGCTGGGCACCTCAGCTGTGCCCCCATCCGACTGAGGTTCCCTCAGGGCTTCCTCCAGCCGCTCCTCAGAGACCTTCCAAAGGACACGGCTATATTTAAAAGCCTGGGAAGGACAGCACTTTGATGGCATTTGCGTGGCCGCTGTTCCTTAAAGGGCACACATGTTCCTTTAGCTTCTCTTTTCTGGGCTGGCATTTTGGAGAATGTGCCAGATGGAATTGAGAGGAGAAAGCACTGCTACTGGAGACCCCCCTCCCCACGCCAGCTTTCCAGGGCAAGGCCATGGTGCATGTAGCTGAGAGAGCTTGGGTTCACTCAGCTAGCGTGGGCCAGCAGGTGTGATATGGAACCCACGAGGGACAGCCCAAGGCCAGAGGGCACCTGTGACCCAGAATCTCTGGCTCTGTGCCCTCACCTTTGTCTCTAGGTTCTGGCAACTTCTACCTCTCAGGTGCCCTTTGGCTCTCACTCACCCTTGTGGCCCTTTGGCGATGCCTTGGCCCACATTACCTTATCCTTAAGAGTGGTGGGCCCGTGGCAGGGCTCCAGGGTGAGCACTTGTCTAGCATGTGCAGAGGCCCTGGGTTGCGTTCTTAGCACTGCCAGACAACAAGAAACAGCAGATAAAACCTGTCCTTTAACTGTTAGTCTGGAGGGACACCTGCCGAGCCTTGGCATCACCGCACTGTAAGTGAGGAAACTGAGGTACCAGGAAACCACACAGCTGAGGGTTGGGGTTTAGGTCTCGGTAGCTCAGACCTGACTCCAAAGCCCACTTTCTTCCCAGCCCTTCCTTGAATCATCACACTTGTATTAAGCACCAGCTGCATGCATGCCCCGCGCTTGCTCCTGGCCTTCCCCCTGACCCTGAGACTGTCCTCCTGCCTGGCCCTGACTGACTGTACTCCCGCCTGGCCCTGACTGTCCTCAGAGCCAGTCACCCTTCCACCTCATCAGGACTTGGCTTCCAGAGTCATCTGGGGGCCCAGAGGGATGGGTGGGCAGGGCCTGGCTTTCTGGGTGGAGCCTGCAGTATTAGATGGCTTGTTGCACCTGCCTCAGGGAGGTAGCTTGGGTGTGTGAGGCAGCCAGCAAAACAAGGCAGGGACCATGTGCAGGGCTACATACCAGAGGTTAAAATGAGTCTGGCAGGTGCGCCAGGCCTGGGACGGGGACACTTCAGCTCTGGCCGTCTGAACAGATGGCCCAGATGGTTCCAGGTGGCCGCTGTTGATGGAAGCATGGGCCCCGGGTGGCCAGATCTTCCAACTCCCCAGAGAAGCTGGCAGTTTGGCACTCTTCTGGTTTCAAAGTCCTGGCTCCCTCTATATGCACATATTTGCATACTCCGGTCCTTTCTGGGGTGTCATTTACATACCACAGTCAAATGTGCAAATCGGGACTGTCTGGCTTGATGGGTTCTGACAGCTCCAATATTTTTTAAACACTGGAGTGTCCAAGAAAATAGGATTGCAGGGCGGCTCCAGCCTACCCTTCATGGCATTCTCAGCTCTCACGTGCCACATGATCGCATGAGCGGGGCAGGACCCAAGAGTGCACGCTTATCCATGCTAGGGCCTGGCCTTGGGAAGATAAGGGTAACGGTAATGCCACTGCTCATAGCAAGGGCTTGGGCTCTGGGGCCCGGTTGCAACTTCCACCTCTGCTTCTTGCTGTGTGGCTTTTCATTGCTTGCTCCATGGCTCTCTGAATCTTAGTTCTTTCTCACTGTTATTAACATGGGGACTCTGGTCCAGGTTAAGGAGGTCCATGTGACAAGGTCTTAGCAAAACTTCGAATGCATGACAAAATCTTGAGATGTGGTCCTTTAGTTTGTAGACTTTTTTTTTTTAATCAGAGCAGTTTGAGGTTGAAAGAGAATTAGAACTGGGACTTCCAAGCTTCCACGTGTCCCACCACTCACTGTAAGCTTTTCATGGCAGTTACCACACCGATGAGCCCCCCTCCACGTTACGTGGCACTGTGTGGCACTCTTGTGGGTTATGGCAGGTGCGTGACAGCAGGAAAACCCGTCTCACTCTGCTGAAGGACAGACTTTGTGGAAGTAAGCAGGCCATGGTTCTAGCATACCTGACATGGAAGCCACCATCACCCACCTAGGTTGCTAGGGGGTTCACACAAATTCCAGCCCCCATTCCCTGTCACACAACTAATTCTGTGTCCAAAGTCACTCTCTGCCTTAGTCCTCCTGTGATACTTCAAGCCACTGTCTCAGCCTCTCTGGACCTCTCTCTCACTCATGGCTGCCCCACGGAGCCTTTGGAGGCACTTTGTGCTCTGTAAAATTGCAAGGTATTATGATTATCATTATATCCAGAGAAACAATGTTCACCAAGGACAGAGGTCTAGCCCAAGGCTGAGAAAGAAGATAACCCAGAACTTGGTGGCAATTGTTTGTGAATTCACCCTCCTGGGTACAAGGTCATACTCCAAGGGGCCACTTAAGCTGTTAAGGTGGCAGGGCCAGCAGGCGTGTGCCACTGAGTCACATTCACCCAACCAGGGCACCCAAACAGAACGAGAGGTCTTGGACGCCTCTCAGCACCCTAGACAAGGACTCCTGCTCTATCCTTGGCCACACCCTAGCACAGCAGGAGGCCATCTCACTCTCCTATCTAGACACAGCCCTGAGGAATTCCGGCTCCTTCTTCCTGCCAAGGGCCAGTTTCTTTCTTTCCTTCCTTCTCTTTTTCTTCTCTTTTCTCTTTTTCTTTCTTTCTTTCTTTTTTCTTCTTATTACCCCCAAAGCAAAATTCATTTGTCAGGTACTAAAGGAAGCCTCCTGTCCCTTTTATGCCGGCAGCCCTTAGCAGAGGAGTGAAATCGTGTATTTTACTGCTAAAAAAAGCCCCGGCTTATACAGCTTTAACAATAGAAAACTGATCTTTGCACTCCAATGCGTGGAGGCTTGGAGGAAAACCGGCAGCATTCAGGTGGCTGGTGCATTACAAATGAGCGGTTTGCCTTTGTTTTGAGTGACAGGCAATTTAAATGCAGTATTATGTGGAGTCCAGGGAATTTTTTTTCCACCCCAGAATGGCGGTTGGGGAATGCAAAAAGGTGGGAGGAACAAGAAGGGCTGAGGAACTCTGCATTCCCTCCTGCATGAGTTGAAAAGTCCAACTAGAGCTATTTAGTTAGGAAATCAGGAGTTCCCTGCTAGAGTAATTGGTGATTATACTGTAGCTAATAGTGGCCATAGCCTGGCCTGCTGAGCCACATGGGGGTGCATTTTGCTGGGTCCCCAGAGCCTGGCATAAACACATTGGGGGCCGCATTGTGTTTCTTGAAAAGTGTTCTTAGTGCCAACATTTGAAAACATGGCCCTCTGCTTTATTTTTAACCTGGCTAATAAATGTGGTAATAAACTTCCCACTCTGGCCTTGCATCAGGCCTGGGGATAGTGACACATGGTGGGAAGGGTAGGGAAGAGTGCAGAGACAAGTGCTGTCTGCCTGCCTGGGTGGCGGGAATTAATGCACCTAAATCAGGAAGGTCCTTCGAGGGCTGGGGGGCCGCTCAGTGGTTAGAACACTCGGCATGGAAGTGTGAGCAACCGAGTTCAAATCTCTAGCGCCCACGTAAAACCCAGATGGGGAAGCATAGACTAGAGGAACCCAAATTTGCTAGGTTTTAACCCCCAGCAGGCAAGAGCCACATAGATAGTAGCAACAGGCCCTTCCTCCCCTGAATTCACTGCCAGGGTCCTGTCAGGTTCCTGCAGAGCAGGCCTTGTAAGCACCGTGCTATTGGTGTTTCTAATAGGGCACGTGGCTGGCCACGACTGTCTCTGTGTTGCTCATGTGACCTCCAGATTGCTGCTGTCACAAGCCCAGTCTAGATACTTTACTTCCACCCTTCCTTGTGACCAGGCATAGCCACAAGCAGCCTTTCTCCTGCTAAGCTCCCCGGTCAAGGCCTGTGGGTTAAAGGCACCGAATGGCCACTTCTAATGGTGCATGGGTGGTGGTGAGTGTATTGGACATTATAGGAAGACAGTCACAGAGATAAAGACACCACTACAAACTGGTTGGCACCATGATGGGAAAGGAGAGCATGGCTGAGGCTGGGGTAACTGTGAAGGCCTCGGCTGGCCCTTTTTCCCCACACCTGCTTTTATAATTCATGGGAACATTCTCACCCTCCTGCAAACCCCAGCCAGGACCATGTTCAGCACGGACAACTGGGAACCAGAGTGTCTGGATATATATGATATGTATATATTCTTCATATTGGATGGGTGATGAAGTGTTGCTTCTGTGGCTTCCGTGAGCTATGTCAACTGTGCTACAGCTTCTAGCCTCAAGTAGCTGCAGGACCCTGGGGAGACAGCAGCATCCAGAGGGGTCAAAATGACCATCACCATCCCTACCAATCAACCACACACACACA